>JAODLL010034983.1:0-22288 GCA_026546735.1 Forbesichthys agassizii | reverse complement strand
AAGTGTAATTTCTTCATTGTTGTCACATGAAAAGATATGCTCACATATTTGCAAATATGTGAGGGGTGTACTCACGTTTGTGAGATACTGTATATACACACACACTTTTTGATTGTATTTCGTTAACAACGAGTACACGTCTGTACGGTAGGCCTACTGTACCAAAGTTAGGTTAGGCCTAATGCAACACTGTAAAGCTGTAGTTTAGCCAAATCCTTTTGCAACCAGGCCTGTAACCCAACTTGTAACCCAGAATGCTTTCCAGCTTCTGCTGCCTGGGCCAGGTCTCTTCTTGACCAATAGAAAATAAATCAGCTTGACCGCTTTACTACACTCCAACTACACTACCAAAAGTCTTTCACAGGCTGTACGTCCACAGTCCCTTTGTAGAGACCCAGAGCATGGTTTACTGAAACAAGCTTGGGCTAGCCTGGTGGGTGAGCCACTAAGTGCAAACAGAGAAGTTATACCCGTGGGAGGACACAGCACACATAACATGCGCATTAAGGACGGATAAGATGATAGCAACTACACATTTGTCAAGTAAGAGGAGTTGTCTCCACGGAAACAACACATGCGCAAACACTACCCTTGCGCTAACACACACACACACACACACACACACACACACACACACACACACACACACATACACACACACACATGGCTACTCTGCATTTACAGTCTCCCTTGAGGATGTGCTAACTGGTAGTTACCATAGATACTGTGGAAACAAGCCGCATTTGTTTGCTTTCTACCAACGCGTAAAGGCTTTAACGTAGCAGCCATAGGTAGAAGCAGAGCATATTCTACAGGAATTACAGCATTATTGCTGTCAGAGCTAAGTGGTGCTATTAAATGACCTGGTCCAAATTATTAGAATAAAAAAATAGTATATAATAAACTCACAAACATCAATAGTTTGCACAGCTTTGTGAGAAAGTAATGATCAAATGTACCATTTCTTTGCACAGTGGTTTCAAGGAATATTTGTGAAGTGAATTTTGGACTTTCATGATTTTCATCAAATCAGTGAGTCACAGCTCTTGCAGTACCATTTGTTCTCCTGTATCCTCCAGGCCTAACAGAGACCACAGCCTGACAGTCTCAAGTGTTTTCTACTGATCTAAGCGTGGTTAAGAGAGTGTGTGATGACGCAGGCTGTCAACGCCACCAAAACCCAGGGGTGACATTGCATGGAGAATATAGCATAAGCATGCATAGTCTGAGTCCTGCACTATATTGTAAAGTGGTAGTTACTCATACTAGCGCAGGCAACGCATTAATGTCTTAATAGGGCATGTCTAATTGTCAAATTAATAGTTAAAACACAAATATAATTAAGACACTATGTTTTTTTTGTCAAATTTGAGCAGATATGTCAGAGGGCGAATACTGGCATACAACAATGATACAATTCTGGCATTGTAACCTGCATGCATCTTGCATAGCATACAGTAGGACATTTGGTTGAGAAAGGGCATTGTGTAAGTAATGTGTAACCAAATTATATTTGTCACAATGTCTCTCTGATTAACAATACATTAGCAGGAATGGATCCATTACCAGGATTGTAGCAGGGGAAATAATCCATTCAAATCAATTTGCTGCAAAAAAAACAAAATTAATAGACACGGCATTCTGTCTGAAGGGAATAGTGCTTAAAACTGGCAGACCTAAACAGTGTTCAGAACAGATTAAACTGAGCTTGGTTTGGTCTGGTCTTCAAAGCAGTTACAAGGTATGCTTCAGATCAATATCTTAATTAGTTGGACTGCCTTAATCTTGACTGCTTTGTGGCACAACTGAATGAAATTCTAGTCTATCGAAAATATCTTATGCACCCCTCCAAATGCCAATTTTTCTACATGCTGTACCTACAACAATGAGCAAGATTAGGATATTAAGCCAACACTGCAAAGGCCACTTGTACATCTAGTATGCTACTAGCTGGATTTTCATTGTCTACTTAAATAAAACCCTTTAGACCAATTTAGAACAACAGAACAAATATTCTACATAACAAAATAAGAGATGAAGAGATGCATTTATATCAACAAACAAATGGCAGACTCAAATAAGAGATACATAACAGGCAGTCTATACTGAGACCGGCTGTGAGCTACAATATTAACCTTATATAACAGTTGTGGCCTCTGCACATACAGTAAGTGGCTTAATACTTTATTCATTAGGACAATTCCGTGCTAAGTTAGAGCTCAGTTCCATTTTAAACAATTATCAATTTTGAGATACAGAGGTTCTGAAAGTGTGCGTGATTAAAGCTTGTATATGATTAAAAAATCATATACAAGGAGACTATTAAAATCTAACATATGCAATAACCAACCAGGGCACAGAAACTAGCTGGTGCACAGCAACCTGTACATTCCATCAGGCATCAACCATAAAGTCTATGGTTGACATACAATTCAAATATTATTATTGATATTATTATTGTCCACATAAGAGTGAGTGAGTGAGTGTGCGCGTGTGCCATGTAGAAAGCTCTGCTAGTTCTTACCTGTTGTATGGGTGGCTGTATTAGTCCCCGCAGACATCAATGTCATTGGGGCAGCTCATCCTACCCCACAGTATCAGAAGTTAAGTCACTGGTCTACTGGGGAAACACACATTATATGAGACATAAAACAAACATGACACAACCCACATAATGCATGTCAACAGACTGAACAGCAACATACAGATGCTTTCATCCACTAAAGTAGAGTGTTTCCTAAAAGTGTGCTAATCAAAATAGCACATGGACTAGAACAACACTAAACCAACTGTCTAATGTGGCAATGCATTTCATAGCCAACCTGTTTCACTTTACAGCCAATAACCTTAAATAGAAATGAAGCCAAATGACTGTACTGACCACAAGTAAACAGGTTCACTTGATTTGATGTCCTACAATTAAAAAAGAATGATGCATCCTTTCCCGTTAGTTAGAGGCTTCATTATGAAGAAAACGCACGGCAGCACTTGATTCACATCTTGCTATCCTATACAGCAATCATATTGTGGCTTGCTTTCCAATAGCAAGTTCCAGTACAATCCAGCAACATGCCGTAACTCAGTTCTGAAACGGGATCTAGCTTCTTCAACTGTCTAGAAAGATCTAGAACATTCCGACATGCTAATCCGCTACACTTCATCATCATGGTTCTGGGAAGGTGAAGTCTAAAACTTTACACAATGTAAACCCCACACAACAAACAGGGAACCGACAACCGAGTAGCCTACCTAAAAGAAGAAAAGAAGAGTGGCTGTTGAATTGGCGGATATGAGTCTGCCCCTTGTTGTTTTGAGCGTTTGGGCCAAAAAACAGAAAGTGCTACTGAGGTGGCTGTGGCCCCAGAGTGTGAGGGGAGCCAGGGAGGAATTGTATGAGCAGAGCCATCCAAAATTCCACAGATCAAGTTACAGAAATGGTAAATATAGCAGACTCTTGTGACCTCTGCAGGTCACTCAACACTCTGAAGCATTCCAATCTGCTCAAACACCAAAGCTTTTTATAGGTCAAGCTGGGAGCAGCAAAAATATTCTATAGGAATTAATGTTTTGGCAGAGATTAAAAAAAATTAAAAAAACATCCAGCAGCCTATGGGATTATTATTATTATTATTATTATTATTATTATTATTATGTCAACTTCAGTAAAAGTCCTGAAAGTAAAAGACTGAAAACAGGGAACTGTTGACGTCAGTCTGTACCACAATGGAAACAAAGAGACATTTAGTAGGCTGGTTGATGGTCTCACTGAATACGGAGGGATTCATTACAGGATGAGAGATGGGGTGACACTTACGGTAGCCGTACACTTATATCCACAAACGGTGCATTTTTTCTGACCATTTCCCCGCTACTATTTTGATTTCCACGACGATTTAATGGATACGTTATGGGCTTAGTGGTATATAGTAGTTTCACAATACACGTGATTAGATAACCACTAGTGCCAGGTACGTTGGTTTGTAACAGGAGGAGCGGGCAAGCCAAGCTTGCGTGGTGCGCTCACTGTGACACTAGTGAAGGGGGGGAGAGCCAGCTCAAACACAAACATCTCTTAAATAATGGAGGTGTTCAGTATGAGAAAAGTTGTTCTAGTTCCAGATCAATTCAACAATATCACAATGGGTTGGGTCCCATAACAGTTTGTAGTCTAGCTTGCCTACCACACGTGAACAAGGTTATCTGCAGCAAAGGTTCTGCATTCACTCACCCCACAGTTGGAGACCATCCCGTTCCGAGTGGGAGCTGTCAGTCGCGGTACTGTACTGGTTGTAAAACGCTTCCAAAAGTGGCTTTCTGACCGGCGTGTTTTGATATTATTATTATATTATTATCATCACTTCACCTTTAGCAAAGCAGAATCAACAAACTTCAAAAGATATTCTATTGTTATCTTGAAAATAGACGTTGATGTCGAGGCATCCTTTCCCCTTGCTGTTCCTTAGCTTTAGCAACGGTTGTTATCTCTTTAAACGTGACGTCAGGCCAGTAAGAACAGTGGTTGGTTCATCCTGATATAAACGTCACACGAGGACCGCCTCCGATACATCACCGCGGTGACGAACGTAAACAACACATTATCAGATTATCTCCATAATTTTTACTATTACCGGTAAATAACAATGCTAAACACAAATCTTTCATTAAGATTGTATGAAACTGATTGCACCGTTTTCATGTAGTCATAGTCCATATATGCATAGAGTAGACACACAGTAGGTTGGCTCATCTGGAGCGCTATTATATGGGTCAAAGACACCAAGAGATTAAAAGTTTAGGGAGACTATACCATTTTATTAATATTCATCAATGATCAGTGACGCTTTGCTGAATCCTTACAAAGTTAGAAATGACAATATCCGTTTGTATTCAATAACCAACTTTATACTGAATACCTATTCAACTGAATACTGCATAGACTACATTGTCATGTACATCAGTGGCACACTATTCTAAGCAGTCCTTTGTCAGTTGAATTGGTATGTTCATTCTAAAAATGTTATAAATGAAAATAGTTTATTTTGTGCTGAAATGGAGACCTTTAGTTTGAAGACATGAACTAATTCTTGAAATATATATGTTAAATCTAGCCCTGGAGGAAGGCTGTAAACAATTGCACTTTTAGACTAAAATTAAACTGTAGGCTATACAATTAAACTGTACATTTTTCTTACTCAGTTGTTTACAGGGCCTACTCAGACTACTTCTAAATTAAAGGTATGGTTATCAAGTGGGTGTTAAGCATGAATTATGTCTGCCTTTTCTGGCAATAATAGTAGGTCTACAGCATTATTGTTTACAATAAACCAGGTAACCCTAATCAATCAGAGTTGTTATAACATTACATTATTAGCTGATTTAAATGACAACTGTACAACTGACAACTCATTTTCTTTCTTTTTTTAACTTTTATGTTTCACAAGATTAAAAAAAATAAAAATACAAAGGAATATTATTGGTTTGTATACCTGATTATCTTGAAGCTCTGCAAAATGGCAAGAATATCTTTTGACGTATGGTAAGATGGCTGCAAAGCCATGGTTACACATAAGCATGATAATATATTATTCATACAAACAAAAACAAAACTTGTACCCTTACTACTCAGGGAATATAAGGGTAATAGGATAATGATATACTGCCAAAACATTACACACCATATCATCAATTGTGCTAACCTGAAAAACAGAATCTACACTTTTAATCATGCTAACAAATGACATGAAGCACACCATAAAACCACCCAACCTAAAAATCACAACAGACCAACTTTGTTTTCACATTTCAAACAACTCTCACTAATTAGCAGAGCCACTATAAACTAACATTTTAGTAAGGAGTGTTCACACTAGCATGGACACCTGTGCCTTTTTTAATTTGTTTTTCTGGTTGTGGATTATGCTATATTTAATTTGTTTATTATTACTATAGTAAGAGGGTGAGCATAGTTCCAAAGTTTTCCCTCTGTAAAGTGGGGTCTATGCCTTTACATTAACGCCTCTTGCTATACAGTATTGTGCATTGCTATAATATTCAAATAAATATGTTAATATTCATGTATAGCAGTGTTAAAACACTACTAGTTTATCAAAGACAATCTATTCTCACATCTACACTGTCACTATCACTGACATTGGGTAAAATAACTATATAAATAAATAAGAGTTAGACAAAGAGACCAAGGTGCACAACCTTGGGGGAGAATGTATCAGTTAGTCATACTGTATCTCTTTTACTGATGTTCAAGTCACCAAAAGGGAACATTTTAATAATGTACAGTGGCCACTGTAGATTTAACTTTGTCTAAAAATGCTGTGCTTTGTGACATATACCGTAGGACTTGTATATACACATACACTTTTAGACATTATTTTATACTTCATTAATCAATGAGGAAAAAAAACACAAGTGTAAGTAGTAGTTGAGTTAAAAGAAAGAACAAGTTTGTTCAAGAACAATTAGTGTTCACAGAATTATTCTCCTAATATTATGGGGATGTTGTGCATTTTAGGAACAATTCATATTTGTATTTATTTTAGTTGTGTTCCAAATATAATGTATAGGCAGTTGGCAATCTTAATCAATTGTCATTATCAATTTTGTTATAATCCTTCAGCCCTATATGGTATAAGGTAAAGCATTTCTATTAGGGATGGCACTGATACGATACTGAGATTGGAAATCGGTCCGATACTGACTTATATAGCTGTATCGATTTTGGTGACAATTGGACAGTTGTAACCGATCCATGGGGCTAATCCAATTAAATAAATTTACACGCGTAGGTCTACTGTCAAGCATCAGCCATGTCTAACCTACCCAGGCCAGACTATCAGAAACAGGTTTCTAAAATGCATCTAAGTCCTAAAGTAGAGATTGGCTGTCATTTAATTTGCAACTTCACTTAAAACTTAATTTAACACTGGAATGGGATCGGTACTCGGTATCGGCCGATACCCAAAGTGCCGGTATCTGTATCGGTATCGGAACTTAAAAAACTCGATAAAGCCAACCCTAATTTCTAGGCAAGACAAATATCTATGTCAGTATAGGAACTGTATAACACACAATCATAAGGAAGATGAGCCTATGCAGATGGAAGCACCTCACCAAAATGTTAAAGAATGCAAACGGATACACAATATTTTCCAATTTGTTTTGCAATGCTCATTTGGTTTCACAAGTCATTACTGGTTACATACTCCAGAAAACAATGTGACAATGATGAGGAACCCTATTGGTCTATAACAAAAAGGCAAGTAACTTATAGGAGAATAAAATACAAGTTAAATATAAAACAATATCAATAATAATCATTAATAAAAATAAAAACATCTTCAGAATTAAAATAAAACGTGTACAAATGTGTATACTTGTGTCTAACTAGAATTTATCCAATCAACATTTTATCATTTAAAATTCTGTAATGACAAGGTGGTACCATGATCCAGTATATCTCCCATGTGCAATTATTTTTAAAACAAGGGGTTTGACCAACATACTTGAAGCCACCAATTCACCCTAAAAAAAGGAAACTAAAAAACTCTTCATAGAATGCGTTAAAGCAGCATAGGATATGCTATTTATGCTAGAATTATAATGGTATATTATTAGACTTATATTTGGACTGACCATGTTCCAGTGGAACTGAAAGAAGCACATGAGAAATATTAGATTTGCTAATACGGTTGGTGAACAGTAGTTGTTACAATATACACTAACAGACAGTATTGGTCCTCACCGTCGTTAATGAAAACAACACTATGGTGGAAAAGCTTTTTTTAGTCAAATGAATATGACAGCTTTCTAAAACATTTGCTCCTTACATGATCAAAAAGGGTCATCATCAATATACCGTTATTCTATTCTGCTTACATTTGTATGTATATGTATGTGTATATATATATATTTTTTTTAAAAAACATAATTTTGCTCAAATAGACACTGAGATGGTAAATAATTCAAAAGTAAGAGTTGTGTTTTTTCATGATCCGGCATTGCGATAACAGATCGTCTTAGGTATTCTAGGTGTGTATATCCTCTCTCTTTACTTCATCTACTGTTATCAAGGCCAGTGGCAGTATACCAATATCAAGGACAAAGATGAAGGCGTGGGATCTTTAATGGACTGTGGAGGGCAGCACATTGCATACAACTGCGGCAATGTGTATGTGTGCAGGTGTTCATGTACAGTACAATAATTATGTGTGCAAGGCAACGTGAAACACATTGACACTAAAGCCACTGATTTTCCTGATAGCGTGCCCTACATTAGCAGTGTGGATGAGAGCATTTCTCATGTTTGTAAATACATTTCCTGGACTGTAAGCTATTGCTCCATTCAACATAACCCCCATAACTGATCAGGGTTGAGACTCGCAACAGAAGAGTAAGCTGGTGGTCTTGGATACTTGCCTGTGCAGCTGCTATGGTATACTGTATGCCAAAGTCCTTAGAGATGTAACTCCAAAAAACTTAACTGCTACAGTGCTGGCCCGCCTCTAGGTTCCAAACTGGACATTGGATTCTTGGCCTGGTCTCCATCCTTTACAGATATATCGTTTACAGACTATTCCATTGATTTCACTGGGCACTCTCAAATAAAGCTGGGCAGTAAATTAATAATTATGTAATTCTCTCCCAACTGGTGCCTCATTTTCTACACCGGCCCTTGTTCATCATAAAGTATCTCTACAGGTATTTTGTCGCAGTGTAATTAACCAATAAAGAGTAATCAACTAATCAATCCATAATCTCAAGCAGCCAACCGGAAGTTAGCTACATCGCTTGGTCTTGGTCACCACCAGTATCTCATCACCATCACTTGGTCTTGGGCACCACCAGTATCTCATCACCATCTCGAATGCTGTAGGAGTGGAGGGCACGGGTGCTATACTTCATTTCCTCTGGACCAAAAGCGCAGCACACATCCTTGTCAATGTAATACAGCCTCATGCTGCTGATTGGCAGCTGTACCACTGTTCTCAGCTGTTTCTTCAGCTCCGCCACAGTCTGGTCTAGGCGGATGTTCACCTGAGCACAGTCACGTTTTTAAAGCATTTGACCGTTCTCAAAGTGGTGCTCAAACAAATGAAAATGTATGCAATGCTGACCTGCTCCACCTTGTCCTCACAGTGAACCTCCACCTGGGCATGGCAACGAGGTCGGAGGTCAATCTCTGCCAGTGGTTCCAGTTTTCCATACTTGTTCACCAAGCATTGGTATCTTGGGGAGGGAGATTGGGCAGCACTTTGTCAAACGTAAAGTTAACCTAAACCTAAAGTCAGTCAGTCTGAGAAAACATGTTTTTAAAAAATAGTGCCATTTTATACCTGACAACTAGGCGCCAATCATAAAATTGCACATTTGAAATAGAACTGCATGAATCGCTGAATTATGATTACATCAATGCTCATTGTCTCCTTGTGCTAAAATCACAAAACCATTAATAAGGAGGCTATGGCTCAAGGCTAGGCTAAGTGTTGCATTTGACTATTAATGTGATCAAAATCAATCACTGAAACTCCAGTGGATTTTCACAAAGCTGTAGCCAAATAGTCTAGACTACTGTACAGCAGCCTACCGCTATAGATTCGACTGACACAATTCTGAGTCGAGTTCATCCCTAACAGTACTCTAGGTTTCTTTACTCAGCCAATGACCCCAAAACTTATCTTTGAATTACTAATAGAACTGGAATTGATCTTCAGGCTCCAGCAGAACATGAGACCCCTTGGAATTTAATAATCTCTGGATTGTAAAAGTAATTTACAATGGTGTAGGAAAATGGAGGCAAGGTGAACAGAGTTCCTATGGAAACAGTTCCCTGGATAAGATACTGTTCTACTAAAGTGATTACTATACATACAAAGAAATAAAAGGTGCTGACCTAACATTCAAAAGATTATTTAACCAAATGGGCATCCTCACAAACTCATACATACATTCAACACATACAACACAGCGCAGCATACATACTGTAAACAATTTTGTACACAGGACATATATCCTACCTATAAGGCAGCTCCTCCTGAGGGTAGTCTACGTAATAACGAATGAAAAAGCGCTCTGCATCTTCCCTCTCACCCTCAGTCACAACACTGCCGTTTAGTGACGATACTGATGGAAGCCTGAAAAGAGAAAAGGTTACAATATGTTCCTTATGGCATATCACAACATTCTATTAAAAGTACATTTTTTTGAATATAAAGTATCTTCACAAAAAAGTTAGTAAATAAATAAATCGAAATACTGTTTATTATTTGTTAATAAAATGTATAGTAAGCAATCTGCGTGCTGAAAAGATCATAAACATAAACAAAGTGGTGCAAGCCGCATACAACAATATGTTAGCCTTCGCAATGCGTTTCAAAGGTGTGGGGCTTCTGAGGAAGCACAAGCACCCTATGGCATTGAAGGGAGAATACTTTAAAATATTAACAAGCTTTCTCCAGAATTATTTATTAAACCTTTAATATATTTATATCAACCTGTTTACCACATTTACATACATGTATGTACATGTACATATATATATATATATATATATATATATATATATATATATACACATAGATTTTATATATGCACGTTTCTTTATTCAAATTAAAAAATACATGTAAATTAAATTGTATAAATGTAATGAATAATGTATTGACTTAGTTAGCCAAGATGGACTTTGTTAGACTATTATATTTAATTTATTGTATTAATCTACATTTAAATAAGAGAAAGTAAAACACTGATAACTTGGAAAAGGTTGAGCAATTGTGTTAAAAGCAAAACTGGGTTACCTTGTTCACTCCATGGGGGAAGAGGGAAACCCCTCCTGACTATTATGAGCATTTTGCTTTTTGAGTCACAAATGTGTCACAGAAGAACTTACTGGGCAATCATAAGGCTGCGTCGCTCTGTGTTAGTGTAGGTCTGCAGTAAGGGAATGCCCTGCAGTCGCACCTCTTCCAGCTTGGGGAAGAAGTTCAGTTTCTCAATATCTGCCCACTGGTTAAGACCTGGAAGTGCACACATACAGTAAGTAGTATGTGTGTGTGTGCGTGTGTGTGGGTGGGTGGGTGGGTGGGTGTGTATAGATACTGTAGATAACAGGAATAGACATTGGACATTGTTAACAAATGGCATTTAATATATTTGCTATGGCAGCTAAAAGCTATAGACAGATGTGAGACTCAAGCCTGTTTTCAGGAGAAGCTGTGTCCTACAATCTTGGCCAATGCATGCATCATGCATGCACAGCATGTACGGTGGTTTATAGCCCTAAAGGTCTTCATATAATGGCCCTCATTTATCAATCTAACATAGAAACCAGCGCAGATCCAAGAGCAGAAATCATCTCACGACAGAGTTGATGTGTGATTTATGAAACCACCGTATCTCGACAATTAAGGAAGAACGATCGGACGTTGATAAATGTGGCGGTGGAAAACAGTCGTCATTTAAATACCATGCCTGTAGATATGCTGGATTTAGAGGCCTTGCCCCCTAGAGTTTACGACATGGAGATTCATAAAACTTTCAAGAAGAGTCACTTGTCTGACTGGCTCAAAGAAGCAGAGGATTATCAAAGCACCCTGTTAACCTGCTCTATGTATGTACAGAACCCTGCAGGCTAAAGGGTTGTCACTATCTATATCTGGCATGCACAGATTCTTGACTGGTTTCACGAAATAGAATATTTTGCCATAAGGTATACAGCATATTATGTTGATGCATAGGCTATGCTTAAATGCTTGTCAGAATAAAGCCTATGGTCAAAAAACAACTCAAAGATAATTTTCCACCTGATCTACTATACTGCAGTGCAAGTAAGCAGACTTTAAAACTTGCGTACACCAATTGAGACTTGACGTGAGATTTCGTCGTTGCCACTACTCAAGTCCAAATAGTAAATGCAAACCTTTTGTGTGGAAATGATTGTATGCACAGATGTCTGTTGTACACTTATTTAACTAAAGAGAACCAGTGACTCCCCATAATGGCAAGTTATACATTTGAAAGTATTGTAAAATTAAAAACCTGGATAGGGAGAATGGAGAAACAGTCAAATATGAATTAAGGGACATCACTACCTCAACTGTACCAAGAAGAGTACACAGTACATTTAACACAGTATCAAGTGATAGAAAATCCCCTCCTCTGTGGCTTGCGAGGTCAGGATGGACTCACCAGGATCCATGTGTTTCAAGCACTTGAGACAATGATACATTACAAACCACAGAGATCTCACAGCTGACATTTTTTTTATAGTGGAAAAACTGACCTGGAGAACTATGTATAGAGACGATCTATAACAAAACTGAAAAAATGTGGTTGCCATGAGCACACCATGAGCACAAAGGGAAAATGATCAGATATACACATGTGAACACACGTCCTAACCTGAGTTGTGCAGGTTGATGCTGCGTAGGTTGGGAAACAGCTGTTGCAGGATGTCCACACTATCTTGGATGGAGGCCAGGTTGTTGTTGGCCATGACCAAAGTGTCCAGCCCGGGGAACATGGAGCCAATCTTGCGCACCTCTGCCCAGTCCTGGAGACTGTTGTCTGTGATGTGCAACAGGCGCAGCGTGGGGCAGGCCACGCTGGAGGACGACACCGTGGTGTACTGGTTAAGGCACAGGAACAGCTCCTCCAGCCTGCCAGATTTTACAATGAAAGAAAGAGAGAGCATTGAGATGATTTCAATAGAAGCAAAAATGGACAACTTGTGGTTTCTGAATCGGGCGTGCCACTGACGGCATTTTGCTGTGGAGGCCATTGTGGTGAGCCGACGTAAGCAGTGCCCAGACAGCTAAATCTACCATGCGTGGCCTGAAACTAAGTCAATTTACCTCAAACAGAAATACCGTTGTGGCCTCAGATTGATCGTAGGTGCTTGGGAATTAATGTTATATACTCAAACTACCATTAACGGCCCAGATCGAAATAATAGGCAATATTATGGTGAAATGAGTGGAGCTCCCCATTTATTTGCATGGAACAATAGGTCATTCTGCCCCCCACCTTCCCCCTTCAAAAAATGCAGAAGTGCCGTCCATTGGAATCTCTCTATTAAATTATAATCCCTCTGGTGATACTGTACACCACAAAGTTGCTTGGATTGCACATCAACCTACTATCACAGAGACAGAAAGAGGAAGTTCATGTTCTTTGTACCATACATCGTTTGTGTCACTGTATCTGCTCCCCCTGGTGTTAATTGCTTGGATTACACATCAACCTACTATCACAGAGACAGAAAGAGGAAGTTCATGTTCTTTGTACCATACATCGTTAGTGTCACTATATGTACTCCCCCTGGTGTTAATTGCTTGGATTACACATCAACCTACTATCGCAGACTGAAAGAGTAAGTTCATGTTCTTTGCTACCCTCCATCGTTTGTGTTATGTGCTCCCCCTGGTGGCAGTTTTGCTCAGGTTGTTTATGATAATGGCTGCCTATCAAAAAAGTTCCAAGGGCAGTGAGTGGGGCCCATACAATCTCTCTACCCCAGATGCATGCACAGCAGCTAAGGCAGCAGCAGAAGTTATTTTGTATTAGGTTATGCTTTGATTTGACTATTGTTTTTTTTTGTTGGGTGAATTGGTCTAGTAGGTTCCATTTTGCAGCTGTCTTTGTTACACTGAGTCGTTCTTCATTCTTGGTAGGTTAGGGATAAGCACAAGGTCCTAAAACATATATATTTTCTCATTTGTTTTCTTTGGTAGTTGGCCTTATCGTTATTACTGGATATTTGCCAAAAGAAAACAAAATATATTGTACATACTAGATGTGCATTTGATTTGAAACCCCTGCATGCAGCTGTAGGGGAGGGGTAGAGAGGAGTGATGGTGGTGAGTATGAGGATGCTGTAGAGGGGTAGAAGGCAGACGCTCTCTGGGTTTCAAACAAAAACGTATTTGTATACAGTAGTTCTAGTTACAGTAGTTCAGTGGGCATCACGGGTGGACAATGGAGCAGTGGGCCACCGATATACCCATATCCCCCCCAGGACCACACCAGAGATAGTGTCTTACTCAGGCATCTTCTGTGTGAGCGTGATCACCGTGTCCCAGGACACTTGTGTGTTGTTGAGGACAAGACGTCTCACACGGGAGAAGGCTTGGGCACACTGCGGATCCAGAGCTATGCCTCCCAGGGGGTTGGAGCTCAGGTTGAGGAAGTCCAAGTTGGGAATGTTGGACACGATTTTACTAATCTGAAAGGAAGAAATGTAAAATAAGAACAAATTAATAATGAAAACAGCACACAAAAAGGTAAATACATGAAATCATGTCACAACAGCAACAAAATGCGTTTGCAATCAACAGCTAAGTCCAGAAACAGTAGCTCCATCTGAGCCCAGCCACCTCATGCCAGTCCTGCAGCTTGTTGTGGGACAGGTCTAGTTCCATAACGTGTGTACAGAAGGCAGCGATCTCTGCCTGGTCGCCTGCCCTGCTGATCCCACATATGTTCAACACCAGCACACTGGGCAGGTTCAGACGGTCTGGATGGAGGGAAGGAAGGAAGGACATTAGCAGGAAGGAAGGGAGGAAGGACATTAACAGGAAGGAAGGAAGGAAGGAAGGAAGGAAGGAAGGACATTAGGAGGAAGGAAGGAAGGAAGGAAGGACATTAGGAGGAAGGAAGGAAGGGAGGAAGGACATTAGCAGGAAGGAAGGAAGGAACGACATTAGCAGGAAGGAAGGAAGGGAGGAAGGACATTAGCAGGAAGGAAGGAAGGAAGGGAGGAAGGATATTAGCAGGAAGGAAGGAAGGGAGGACATTAACAGGAGGGAAGGAAGGAAGGAAGGAAGGAAGGAAGGAAGGAAGGAAGGAAGGAAGGCAGGACATTAGCAAGACAAGTGAAGAAATGGAAGAACAAAGTAAGAGGTTTGTTAGAGGTGAGGTAGTTTTCCCCACCATGGGGTTAAGAGTTAGGAGATGGAGAGAGAGGCCAGACCAGACGTCACTATAGCCTTAACGTCACTATAGCCTTAACGTCACTATAGCCTTAAAGGCACTACAGTCTTAACATAGGCACTATAGCCTTAACGTCACTATAGCCTTAACGTCACTATAGCCTTAACGTCACTATAGCCTTAACGTACTATAGCCTTAACGTAGGCACTATAGCCTTAACGTCACTATAGCCTTAACGTCACTACAGCCTTAACGTAGGCACTATAGCCTTAACGTAGGCACTATAGCCTTAACGTAGGCACTACAGCCTTAACATAGGCACTATAGCCATAACGTCACTATAGCCTTAACGTAGGCACTATAGCCTTAACGTCACTATAGCCTTAACGTCACTATAGCCTTAACGTAGGCACTATAGCCTTAACGTAGGCACTACAGCCTTAACATAGGCACTATAGCCTTAACGTCACTACAGCCTTAACGTAGGCACTACAGCCTTAACGTAGGCACTACAGCCTTAACGTAGGCACTATAGCCATAACGTCACTATAGCCATAACGTCACTACAGCCTTAACATAGGCACTACAGCCTTAACATAGGCACTACAGCCTTAACGTCACTATAGCCTTAACGTAGGCACTATAGCCTTAACGTAGGCACTACAGCCTTAACGTAGGCACTATAGCCTTAACGTAGGCACTACAGCCTTAACGTAGGCACTATAGCCTTAACATAGGCACTATAGCCTTAACATAGGCACTATAGCCTTAACGTCACTATAGCCTTAACATAGGCACTACAGCCTTAACATAGGCACTATAGCCTTAACGTCACTATAGCCTTAACGTCACTATAGCCTAAACGTAGGCACTATAGCCTTAACGTAGGCACTATAGCCTTAACGTAGGCACTATAGCCTTAACGTCACTATAGCCTTAACGGCAGTTCGGATCAAACTCGCAAACGCAAAAAACGCAAACAATGCAGCAGATCCCTGAACCCCATTCATGCGTTTTTGTGCACAGTCCCAAAAAAACAAGCACTGTGAACTTTTACGCACTGCTTATTATGCTTAAGTGACCATCACTCAATGCTATTTAGTACAGTACACAGACCCAATGGACGGTATTTACCGAAGTTGTCAGGGCAACAGACTTGTAAATGTTCATCTTAAAAACAAAGATCTTTCAAAAGCTGCTCTCTTGCCCTGTTGACAGCAGACGCCCACTGCTTACTCCTTCTCACCTCTTCACCTACTTGTGTGAAGCAACACTGCCCTTGTATGGCAATTAGTGGGCTGAATTGTCATAAATTATTACATTAAGCTATTTTGCACTGAGCAACTTTTTAATCCATGGAGTCCTTATGTAGTGATATTGTGCTGTACTGTATTGGAGGATTGTTTCTGTGTCCTGGTATGTTGTCTTCTTATGCTTTATATTAATGAAGGATTGCATGTGTGCTACACTAAAACACACCACAGGGGCAGACTATTTTAGGATGTTAAATATGCAATGTTGCCTGCATAATACCTGTGCAGAAATAGTGTTAAGAGAACTAGCGTCAGACAAAAATGAGCAAAAGCCACGCCTGAATAACTCCATCGACCACCCAATCACATGAGTGTATAGATCTCTCACCGTGACATGATCTTCCTCTCACCCTACACTTACATCTTACATTACTTTTTAATGTCAACTAACTCTACTACAAATGGCCAGCTTACCTTTCATGGGGGAACCTTGAGGGACAACTGTGGGCACTACGACCATGCCCAAGCCGGGGCCTCGTCGGTACGGGAAGTTCTCCGGGCTGTACTTCTCGCTGATCACCTGCATGAAGGTGCAGCCCTCCTCATCTTCTGAGGTTTCCATGGTTCCCTCCACCAGCCCGGCTCCTCTCTCAGCTAGCAGAACATGGTTAGAGTGGTACTGAACCTTTATTAAAGCCTTCACTTTGTATCTTCCTTATCACAACATCACATTTATGATGCTGTCCATAAATGAATCATCATTCGCTTCCATTGTTTCTTAAAAACATATCACTAATGCGCCTAAAATCCTAAAATCAATACCTTCTACTAGCAGAGATAGCCTTTGAAGACACAGTAAAGTGTGTTTTTGATAAACACGATGAATCAACAGAAGATAACAATACAGATCACAACCAAATAATACTATATAAGGATATAATATAATAAGGAGTTGACCGTAGTCCCTTATCAGTACACCACAGATACACTGTTGTGCCTAAACATGTGCAAGACAGCTGATCTGTTAAAATATGCCTCCTTTGTTTCTATTTCCCAACATTTACACATTGTGAAAATCGTGTATGTCAGAAAGACATTCCATTAGTTGTTAGATGTCTAAGATCTGTCGTTAAGATAACTTATAGAAGTCTCTGATAACATGACTCTGATAAACGTAATGCCATGTACGACATGCTGCGTGACACCCTCATGTTAGTGGTTTTACGGCAGTACAAGAATGAAATGCTCATGTTACTAAATCCTGTCTGACCTTAACACAGGACTCAACGGCGTGGTTCAAACTCCGTAAAGCAGAGCAGCTTACAGTATAACTCACAAGCAGAGGTGTTCCCCTCCACCTGCCCACTGCAACTGCTCACTGTCCTCTTTCGTTTCTGCAGCAACGGCCTGTGGAGGCAACACATATTCATTCATTCATTATGTAAAGCACAGCACTTGTAAAACGATTATAGAGTATGTCTAAGTTTTAGATGAAAGTGTGACTGTTTAATTATTCTTACTCCAGTGTGGCTGCTGGTGTAGACTGTTTTACAGAAAAGGAAGATAATGCTCCCTCAGACGTCACTTTCTCTCTAGGAAGGGAAGAAATGGGAGGGATTGGAAAATGGGAGGGCTCAGAGGGGAATGTACTCAGCACATTACCCTGCAATACACACAAGTCCAAAGATCACTTCCTGTTATGAGTTTGTTATACATGAATCACAGTTCTAGAAAATATAATCAGGAAAAAAAAGTCAGAATCAATCTTAGCACCAGCCTATGTCTTAAGTAGAACTGGGAATTATGTCTGGGGGGGGAACTAAAATAAGAAAATATTGATTATAGCCTATCCTATTAAATGTTATGTTACCTGCAGAAAGAGGAAACTGACAATCCCGCGTGAACTGTAATAAAGGCATACTGTATAGTATGCATTTACAGTTACAGGGGTTGTCAGTACAGTAGCCTACTGTACATTGAAGGTAGCGTGTAGCTTTATTGTTGCTGCTGTAGTAGATGCTATATTGGGCATATTTATCTCGAGATAATCAGAAGTAGTGTGCGCCACCCACATCGTCCCGTTTGTCCGTCCCGTGTCCCATTTGTTTTAAAAATTAAAGCTGTTTGTTTACAAAACCACAGCAGACTGCATCACTGAATGACCTCAAACAGCATCGATGTAGACTTCGAATACAATGACAACAGTTATACTAATCGCCAATAATGATTTAATGATGCTATTAAAAACCGATTGAGAAGATACTGTCAAAACAGCAATAAAATGTCATGCGACATCATACCTTAAATTTCTACTTTGGATTTCCCTTGTTGATGATTACAAACCTGTCATAATATGCTCTGGTCTTCATCCTGGAAGTGACGTTGTTTGCGAACAAAAACAGTGTGGGCATATAAGGTTTTAGATGATTAGATATAGTGTTAAAAATAAAATAAATATCGCCTCACTGGACTACACGAATCTTTATTACATTACAACAATTAATACCGCATGTGTGCCTATAATAGCGAAAAATTAATGGAAGAATGAAGGATGATGAATGAATGGTTTGGTGGTTGGACCTTGGACAGGCGCCAGCAAAATCAGAAATTGAAGAATCAAAAGAACCACAAATACGTTCGTTAATAGAACATTATACTGAGAAGAAACGAGGGTGAAAAAACACTAGGCCTGCTAAAATGTCGGTTTTATAAGCAGGTTAGGCTATTATGAAACGTTAGGGTACTTCGATGCAGGCTAGTACTAGACAGTTACAGGATAAATGTGACCTAAAAAATAAAAAAAATAATTTTTTTATTTTATTATTACAACAATTTAGCTGCAGTATTTTTGTATGGAATATTTATACACTTTGAATCAGGATTTGGAATTTAGGGCCTAATCATAATAGACAACATCCGGCATTTTGTGGTAGTAGTAGGCATGTGTGTTTTCAAAGTCTGATCTTTGTTGTGTAGGCCTATCAATCAACACTCCAAAAAAAAAAAAAAAAAGTTTGCTAAATGTTTTCTGAAAATCTAATTCTAATAAGTTTGCAAGAAGTAACGCAATTAAATTCATAAAATTATAAAAATCACAAGTAGCCTGAGTTAAGTTTATTTAGCACCTTTCACAATAGGTAACAAAGTGACATATTTACGCTAAAAAGATGAACACAGTAAATCAAATAAAACAAACAAACTACACACAATTATAAGGCAGACAATACCATAAAAATTAAGCTAATTAAAAGTGTGTTTAAAAAGATGTGTCTTAGGGTGTTTTTTACTAGAGTTCACATATACCATTGTTTTCAAGGCTAGCGGGAGAGAGTTCTAGCGACTAGGAGCCACAGTGCAAAAAGCACAGTCAACTTGTTTTAAAACACATTCTGGAGTGGGAACAGTTAAAAGGTATTGGCCTAAATACCTCAGAGACCCACCAGAGGTGTGTGTATATACTATATAATATAGATCCAGAATGTAAGGAGGAGCTTGACCATGTTTGGCTCTGTAAGTGATGACATTTAAAAATTAACTGTCAGGCCAACAGGAATCCAGTTTAGGGCCCCAGAGATAGGCAAGATGTCAAAAAAGCTTTGCAAAGATTTCATGTACTTAACTTAATACCCATGCATGGACGTGACACTCAAACGTTCTCACAACCATCTTGCTGAGTTGTAGCAATGTAATAATGAGTTTAACACGAGTGGTGTTGTCTGTTTCACATCCCAACTCCTGTCCCCGTCATGTGTTCTTTGTGTTGTAGATGTATTTTACTCCGCCCGCTCCTTATGTTTCATTGTGGATCATACTACTGTGTAAATATAATCTACTACTGATTATATTATTAGTTCCACCTGTTGCTGTTCCAGTCCTGGTTGTCTGTCTGATGGGTCGTTCGTGAACGAGCCGGCTCATACGGCTCCTTTAAGTGTACGATGAGAGCCATTTTTCCCCCATTAGTTTTTGTTGTTAATTAATGGTAAACAGAATAATAGCCTATCATTTATCTGTCGGGACTGGGTGTGAGCTGTTGGACTGTGTCGGAATCAAGCTTCCATTCCATTCCATTATGTTCCTTGTTCACGCCCACGGGTAGTTGAGAGCATGTACTTGCACTTAATTTGTATCTGTATGTTTTAACTGCACCTGCGCAGCACATTAACCTGCTTTCGTCTTTAGTGTAGACCTATTCTGACAACAGGAGGATATGCATGCAGAGACATGATATTAGTAGATAGCCTAAAACCTCTGCTTTCAATATATAGCCAATCTGACACAAAAGCCAAATCCAAGTTATTTCATTTCATCTCCCTAAATTAAACAAAAATGCAAAAATGGTTTGACAAAGTTGATTCACTAACTGTAAAACCAATGGTTTTATAACCAGCATGTCAAAATCGTATATACGTTTTTATAACAAAAACAATGTAAAAGAATGGTAGGCTATTCTGGAAATTATACAGTTAGGCTAATTTTAAGTGACAGATGTGCACTCATATCAATCATAGCTCATAATATTTTTTATAAATAATAAGTGTATTACTAATACGTGGTAATAAGTGGTACCAATACCACATTATGAGTTTGAGTGGAGAATTTAAGATATATTGACTATTCCATTATATTTATTTTTAGTGCTTTATATATATATCCATGATCATAAACAAGCTTTGCTTTTCTTTACAGTTTGTATTTATTACATTTTAAAAATTCACATTGATCTCAATGATATTCCTGTCATTAGCCATAATGTGCAGGTTAAAACAAACCTGGAACTAATGTACACATGTCAACAGGTACAGTAGGGCACATGCTAGTATTTATACTAGTACAAAGCATTTTGTATTGCAGTATGCTTTCCATTCTAAGATAATCCATGAGAGCTGTGGGACTGGGTGGTGACACACTGATGTTGTCAATCTCCTGCAGATAAAGGAATGTTGGAAGTATACAGATACATTAGTGGACATTATGTACAACTAACTCAATTTACAATGAGTACACCAACTACAGTATTACAAGGAGTTGAATATCTTCCTCAAGGATATTTACAGCTATAACCCCAGCTGGGATATGAACATCCAGACCACTAGGTCATATGTTTCAAAAAATAAAAAGAGATTGATCCAGTATGTTGTTACATGTTACCTGCAGTACAGGGGTAGGTGTATTCTGTCTCAGCCCTGTCACCTGTGAGGAGCAAAGATAAATGTGAGACCTGACCAAGACAGTATGAACAGGCAAGCAGTGAATGTTCTAGGCTCCAAACAGCAGAAGATTGTTGCTTGAGGTTGATGTGATCTATTTAGTGGCTGTGTATGATGGAGTTGACTTACTTGGCTGGTAGTAGTCATAGATCTCAACCACAGCTGGCTTCAGACTCTGGACTTTGTACTTCTGGACAAGATCTAAATGGTGGTAGATGGGGATGCCCGAGGGTAACTGTTGATAGAAACACACATGAGCTTGTCATGTTGAAGTTTGACATTTGAATGACATCATTGGATATTTGCTGCAATTAATTCCTCTTACCTCCTTTAAGTACATGATAACGTGATCCTTATCTTGGTCCACACGATCCACCAACAAAGCATGTTTTAGCTGTGTTAAAAATCACAGACGGTTCTCATATGCGATAACAAATGTTCTGTAATAAAAAGTAGCTTGATAGTTGGACAATCAGCGACTCAATAACATACCATTTTTAAAGACTCTGGGTCTGGAATGAATCCTGACAGCATTTTCAAATCCACTATCACCATGTTTGTAGTATTTTCCTTTCCACTATATCTGCAAAAATAACATAACATTGAGATGACATTGACATGTTGATGCGAGAATGTTTTTCTTGGTGTGGATAGCTGATGCTGCAACAGCTTATACAACATTTGTCAACAATAGCCCATAAAATGCTATTATCATCATTGGAATCATGACTGATACTTACAGAGACTCCAGTTTCAGAGTCAGTTTAGGCCTCACAGAATTGGCGTTGCACTCGGGTGTGACTTTGATCTTAAGAGTGTGTACAGCAGGTGGAGGGGGGATGTTGTAACTTAGTGCCAACTGGGAATACAATAAAGTTATTA
>JAODLL010034973.1:0-22299 GCA_026546735.1 Forbesichthys agassizii | reverse complement strand
TACACATATATTTTAGAGAGAGAGAGAGAGAGAGAGAGAGAGAGAGAGAGAGAGAGAGAGAGAGAGAGAGAGAGAAAGGGCAGTAGCAGAAGATGAGGTTGGAATGGAGTGTCTCTGCAGACAGGGGAGAGACGCTGAAGAGGGAAGTTAATTAGCAAAAGAGAGAAACAGAGAGAGAGAGAGCCTACATAGACCGGTCAGACAGACGCATATAGAACAGCCTGCATCACACCTCGTAGTGCCTGCAAGAGGGACCGCAAACGGTACCAGTGGGCTGGCCCTCACGTGATGCAACGGGCACCGGTAGCAGGTTGAAGACGCCATTTAACACGGAGAGGGACGTGAAGAGAAGAAGAAAGCAGAGCGACAGAAATAAGGCCCTCCGTTAATTTGTTTCCCTAGTCTCCGAGGAGAGCGTTGTCAAATCCCGGGAGGCCCACCGCCCTGCATGTTTCAGATGTCTCCCTGCTCCAACACATCTGATTCAAATGAATGGGTCGACACGTTCATTTGAATCAGGTGTGTTGGAGCAGGGAAACGTCTAATTGAGTGTTTTTTTTTTACACCCGGCTCGTTAGGAGCAGTCGAATCAGAGAGTGCCAAAGTGAGGCACCCCCCCCACAAAGATCAGTTTGTTTTGGGCAAATGCGAACAAATGCAATTTCAGAGCAAGTCAGGCGGGCCGAGAACGCTTAGATTGGCAGTCTCTGCTCGATTGCGGTGAGAGCGTAAAGTTAAGCAGGACAACTCGCTACAACCCAAAGATTGGCTACAAAAACAATGACCAACACTACAGTGGTGCTCCATTGTCAATACAGCATGCAAACCGACATCCAATAAATGTGAAGAAATTAAAACTCGAGTGAACTCTGCTCTCGACATAGTTTCGACAACACAAAGAATGTCTACAATGCCGGTGATACCAGCTCTGTTTTCAAGTCATGTTCCACTCAAAATACCGGTGTTACCAGCCCGGTTTCATGTTCCACTGAACACAAACACAAAATTAACCAAGGGATGCGTGAAATGGATATAGATTCAGACCATGATACGGAACAACCCAAACAAACTATGTAAAACTTGCCACCAGAACTAGGGTTGGGAAAGACTTTCCTAGGAGACGGACTAGGTAGGCAGGGGGAGAAATGACTGACCCAGGGACTTAGGCAGCAGGTTCTTGATGAACTCGGTGTGGTCTCCGACGTGCAGGATGCTGTATACGCTGGTGTTCATCAGCTCCTCTTGGTTGTAGCGCAGATACTGGGTCACGTTCTCCGACACAAACACAATGTTCCCCTCCATGTTGACCACAAAGAAGAAGCCATCCAGGGCCTTGGGGGAGAGAGAGAAAGATACTTAAAAATAATAAAAAGTGTATTATATTCAGAAAACATGACAAAACATCCAATGACAGCTGCCTCATTCAAGGGCAATAATTATTTGTAGACAAAAAAAAACAACATTTTTAATATTAAGATTAAATTGATTTATGTGTTGGGCCTCGTTCTCTTCTCATTGTATACTAGAGCTCTCAGCTGAATGTCTCGCTGACATAAGTGCCTGGATGTCTACACATCACCTAAAAAAAAAAACTGAGCTACTTAAAGATATTTCAATATTCACCAATTTAGAAATATCTCAATATTCACCAATAGAGAGGGGAAGGCAACACATCTATAAATCCACACATCAACAATTAAACGTGATACACTGACCACACTTTATTCGCCTGCTGACATTGATTGTAAATACCCATGTGTGAGTGGGGTGAGCTTATGAAGGTTTCCAGTCAAACTAGCCTGTCCCACAGCCAAGATCTGAGGACCAATCATAGATGTGTTTTAATGTCTTGTGGTCAACTACAGTGGCACAGTATGGAAAATGTTGCTTCTTTCTTTGGTTTTGTTAGATTTAAAAAGGTCAGTCTTTTAAAGGGCTGCGGTGCTTTCATTTCAGGTTTGAACACATAAAAGTACTAAAACTGCCTGGTGCCCTTTTCTCAAACTTTCTACCTAGCCAGAAGTGAGTTTATTTATAGTCCTAAATTCCCAGTTTTGTGCATGACAGACCATAAACAGTCACTTACTAGTTCAATCATGTCATTTGACTTGTATTCTCCTATTCGCCACCAATTTCACTGAACTTAAAACTGTGTGCTAAGCACAACTTTCATAATTGGCCAATAGCAGACCTTTGTACTTATCCACTCTGTAAGCAAGGGGTTGGCCTAGCAACTGTCATCCCGACAGCTGTTGGAGCACCTCGTTTGTGCTGTATATTAACAGTGACATTTCAGCACCGCAATTATCGAAGACATTTGCTGTGAATTTACATCTTATACAGTGTCTAAACCGGGGTAATTACTCATATGAGGCACATCCATCACGCCTGCAGATGCTATCTGCAGAGGAGGAGGCAGCGGCCAAGAATGGTGGAGGAGGAGGAGGAGACACTAATTGAAAGAATACAGCCCCGGGTCAGCCATTACGCACAAGATGGTGTCAATTAGGCCATCACATCAGGAGCTGGTGTCAAGACAGACGCCTGCCAGCAGTACGTCTCCGCCCATCACATCTGTTCCGGGAGAGTTATCAGATGTATGTGGCAAGTGAAACGCACACACAATCTCTAATATGCACCATTAACACGGAAATCTACATTTTCCCAGGCCTACATTTCCGTATAACAATTGATTGTGTCGACCGTCGAGGCTTGTGCTTGCAGTGTTATGAGTTAATAGATAATCCATCTTAAAAAGCCTTAAATAAAAATGTTATGTTAATGTGTACTGCACGTGTGTGATCAAACTACTTAGTATAATATTACAACCATACACGACATGGTGTACATCTTTAGATTATTTCCTCTTATAAACAAACGGAAGAAGCTTCTACACCAGCACTGGTCTAGAGCCGCTCCAAAAATCACTGCATGGTTGTGCAAGTCCATTCTCCGCGAATAAAGGCCATGTACTGGACAAGTAGGGCAAACAGAAACAGAGCAAACACTCTACTGCCAAGTCTTCCCTTCCTTCAGAGGCTCTTACATAATAGCCCTGATTAAATATGCAATGTACACAAGACATTTTGCAACATGCCAGTTCCCTTGCCAGACATGATAATGCCAGCGCACTCCAGTGTAGAAACGGGTGCCTGGTAGACACGCTTTGGGTGATGGTGCGTTACTCACACAGCCCCAAGACAGTGACCAGTTCCCGATATATTGTGATATTGACCATTAAAATTGCAATATCGATATTCATTTCGATATTTTAAAATCACTAAGTTTATGGGAAAAGGCATTAAAATATATTCATAACATATGAAAACAACACATTTTCAACTGACATTCATATTGGACTCATACAACAGTAATTTGTTTATCTATTTGGCCACTGGTATTTATTTTTGATCTCTATTATGTCATGAGCTTCCTCAGCCACACATCTTACTTCTGTCTTAACCAAACACAACTAAGAAATACAGCCAATGGACGCATCTCTCCACAAAATAAACTGAATATTGCAACATTTTTGATATGATATTGCACAACGTGATATTGCGATAATGATACTGAATCGATATATTGTGCACCCCTAGTTCCCGCTAATGGCTGCATTCGCTGTGCACTGTACTGGCCACTGAACCATCTCCCCAACAGAGAGGAGATTGGCCCCTGAGGCAACAACATGCTACCAGAAAATAGAAATGAGGCACTTCTCTTTTGCAAGCAGCGCTTGCTAAACGCTCCAGAACGTCGTCAAACCAAAAGCACAGATGGACGTGTTGCTGCACACGTTCAGGAGGAGCGCACAGCAGGCCGCTAGCGACCACCCAAAGCCAAGCCTACCGAACACGTGGGTTACACCGGCGGGCGGCACTTCAAGTTCAGCAGCATTTGACCTGTGACCCCTACGTGAACCCATATTTATATTTGCTGCAGAAATGTAAAGCACAGATCAGCTTTCAAACCCTAAAGACTTGGTCCCGTTGGTTTGACCCTGTGACAGTGAGTGCCATAGGGTCAAACGAGCAGCTAGCCTCGGGGCCTGGTGTGTCCGTGTTCACGACCGTGGGCTGCGGGGGCTTCCGTCGGTGGCCAGACAGTGGATGCTGGGGCACCCTCCCTGGCAGCAGCCATCGTCTGCGGAGCTTGCTGTAATGTGATTGGGCCTTCTGATGAACGGCTGGAGGGCGGAGGGGAAGGAGCGGAAGGGGGGCGGGGGAGTTTTTTGGCGCGTGGCGAGTCTGATGGCTGATGGGATAGCATGCAGGCTCGCGCGGCGCTATATTTAGCCAGGAGTTAGCGCGTCGATTCAGTAGCGGCGAAACCAAAAAGCTAAAAATACTCTGTGACAGGACAGAACTAGAGACGAACAGTGGGGAGGGAGGGAGGGAGGGATGGAAAAGAGAGTGATTTATAGGGGAAGAGATTACCAAAAGAAAAAAAGAGGGGAGGAGGACAGGGGGAGGGGCGCTGATCAATGGACTGATTCATCAGCCCAGCGGTTGCTTTCTTTCCCATTAGAGGAAAACACTTCAGCGGCTCTCCGTGGGACAACAAGGCCATTGCTCCTCTCGCTGATTTACGGCCGTCGCAGGACGCGTACAAGACACAGGCAGCATTGACGCCGCGCGGTCACGCGCACGCACACATGCGCGCGCACGTACACGGCTGCTACTTGTGCCTCCTCTCTGCGGCTGGACCGCTTCATTATCTCCTCATCATTAACTCGAGAGGGAGAAGCAGAAGCCACATTGAACGCTGCATTGGCTGTATGCCGCTTTGTAACCTATTCCGCGATAAGCTACTAGGCCGTCGCACCCACCTCCAGCATCATTGGTCCGAGGGCGTCCTTGTCGATCACACTTTGGCCCGTCGAGGAGATGTCAGCCTTCTGGACCTCCTCCTCATTGGCTGCCGCTGCTTTCTCTGTGGGAGGACAGACACATGAGACGATGTTGGAATGACTCCATCAGCACGATCAAGTTAAAAGGTGATGAATGGCACTTACCGCTGGAGGGTTACAATGGGTTTACATTAGCTAGGCCTTTCTTACAAGTAAATGAATGCTGTGATTAACTATTGCCCTGGCGCAGGTAGACTGGTAGCATTCATTCAACCGTACGGCAGAGGGACGCGTTTCCCCTTTGCCACCTTCCTATATGCTCTCAATGGGTCATTTTGTGAAACCTGCTCGTTTAAAATGAGGCTCTTTACTGTCACAAAGCGTTCACACGCCGGCCCATTGTCAGAGGATGTGTTGCCGTGGCACTTGGCAACAAGGGAGAGGTGAAAGGTCATTTAAAATGATCACGTATTGGGAGCATGCAACTGCCACGTTGGCAGCCACAGGATGGATGGCATTGGCAGCCTGCAAAAGCTATTACGGAAAGATTGAGAACATCAGCCTCTTCCACTGTGTAAACAATTACTGCTTTAAATCAGCTGCCTAGCTGGTTCGTTCAGGCCAAATGGCAGACGCACATATTCACTAAATAACTCAAATATAACCCTAATCCAATTTCTCAACTATGTAATTAACCAATATCTTAATGATAAATCATATAGGTTAAACCTGGTTAACATGGGGAACATGCCCAGATGCCAAAACTATAGATTTATCTGTGTGTGACAATTGCTAATGTAAACAGCTTAATCTTTTAAACAAACATGTTGTATGCTCTGTAGTGTCTCAGCTGCACCCAAATGACAACAGACCGTACAAAACTTGTATTTATAGACTAGTTTTTATTTTTTTGGACTGTGTTCTGTGTTTAACTATGTCCTGCACATTTGCGCTTTGTCTTGGCCAGGTCGCCGTTGTAAATGAGAATTTGTTCTCAATCGGCCTACCTGGTTAGGTAAAGGTTAGATAAATAAAAATGTGAGCGGACTCATGTTATGTCCTGTGGTCATTTGGAGTAAACCTGCCATAGCAGGCAGTGATACAATGCTAAAACTAGCTCTAAAAAAAAGTGACTGAACGTGAATGAAAATGCATTATCCAGTTTAAGCTAGCATTACATCTACAAACTTAAAGCTACATGTGCATGAAAAGAGAGCCAGTATGTCTAGAACAATCAACCTTTATAAAAAGGTATAGTCAGCTATCGTAAGCAAATACACATTTAGTCAAATTCACCAAATATCTCCAAGCATTTTGCTTTCTCACTGTTCTCTGTGCGTGTTGAGAAAGAAAAAAAGTGGTACTTCTGCACAGCCCTGGCTCCGTAAATAGCAACAAAGTAATGAACACCACTCACAACAACAAAGCCGCAGCACAACGCTTTGCTTCAAAATGCTTTTCGATGTTTGGAGCGGAGTGACATCACTTTGATTTGAGTTCAAAGTTAGCAAGCGTTCTCGAGAATAACTAAGCCTGCATCTAACATGACATAACAATTTATATATATATACACACACACACACACACATGACATAATATGTTGTTCAATGTGCCATGAAAAGAAAAGTACCAGTGCCCAGCGAGTGACACCACATTTTGCAGCAATGTTCCAGCGTTCGGGACTAATTGGTTGGCGTGAAGCGAAGAGGACGTTGCAGAAGTACATTCACGCGGCCGGCCCACATCTACACTGTACCTGGAGTAGTAACGCATTTCTCCATGTGAGTGATTGGGTTAATAACCGTGCACACAAGCTGCCCTACTTTCAGAGACGGAGATCAGAGAAAGAGTATGAGGGGGGCTGCTGGGCTCCATTTCACTGCTGCACAGTGCCAAGGTGAGTCCATATGGCGAGGAATGGAAAACAAATTCACTTATTCATTCATTTATTTAAAAGAACTTTAAAGAACACGTAGGTGCACCGGAGGCAACCGCAGGGTTACCCTGCAGAGTGGGCATGCGTTGGCACTGACACACACACACACACACACACGCATTCATCTCTTTCGGCAGTAATGAATGTGCGCATCAGCAGGACCCCTGCTAGCCCAGCGGGGCGCCCAGTACACCAGCACAGGCCCAGCACACACCCAAGATCAGATCCATCACTCAACGTCACCGCGGCCCTTGATGGCTCTCGCTGGCCCCCGGCAGATGACTGTGTCGTGGCACCGTGCCATGCAGGCAGTAGGGGGCATGGTCTAGTCACTTCCACTGAGTACGAGGGGCTTAGGATGTCGTGTTATACGTTCTTCTGTATTAACCCTTACAGGTAAAATGTTAGCATGTAACACGACACGTCTACTACCCTGGCCAATTACTGACTTCAAACAGCTGCAGCTCAACTGGCCTCTCGGACAGCAGTTAAAGAAGCCCGTTAAAACATTCTTGGCTACACCGTTATTTTATGGCTACTATAAAAGATGTCGGGTCCACGTGGTGTATTGTATATTAACTCCCAAATAAGCTGGAATCGAAGCCTGGGCTTTACAGCTATATTAGTAGGTTTCTTAGAACAGGACTCCAGCCTGATTTCAATTAGAATCACATATGCAGATCGCATGGGTGGACCACACTGGGCTGGATTAACTGCAGGCTCCAGGAGGGTGCTTATTCAAAGGCCATCTTCACACGAGTTGCACTCACTTTCTCCCAGGGTAGCGGCACCAGAGAGGGGAGAGGGATTTCGAGTCTTTTGGACTCGTAAACTAAGGAATTATTCTCTACTAAACAATATAGCATCCACAGCTCTTAAAGAGACCCATTACAATAAAAATGGTTGACGATATAAGGTCCTAAAGGGACCAAAATGGTGTTTAAGGGCTCCTGTAGCTTAAACAAAAAGATAGGACAGTTGATAGGGCCGCAGTGGCTCCTTGCCGTGAGAAATGGGAGGCGCCGACGCTGTGTGGGCACTGCAATAAGTTGTCTCCAGTCGGCCATTGAGGTCTGGGGAACAAGGCCTTCCCTCAGTGGTGGATGTACAAACACAATTACTGCCTTCACAGGCAGGCAGGCAGGCAGGGGATGTCACTACAGCCTAGCATGAAAGAAGAGCGAATGCAGAAAGGGGAGGGCAGGGCACTGAAGCAGACGAACAGTGGAGTGGAGATTGGGGGAGGGGCAGACAAACGCTAGCCGGTACAGTTGTTTGTGTGTGTGTGTGTGTGTGTGTGTGTGTGAGATTCCTGCATGGCATTGCTGCTGCTCGCCATTACATAACGCTTTGGCTCAGGGAGTCACATGAACAGAGCAAAGATCAGTAGCCACACTGACATACGCGATGCAGATACTGTATGCCTCAAGCTAGTAGCTAGATTCACTGCAGTCAGTCAAGCTTAGTCACAACCCAAGTAACAATGTAGATAATGCTAATGATTATGCTACTAGCACATTGTCACAATCCACTAACATGTTCACAACAGCAGCAGTGGTTTACATTTACAAATTCATCGCACGCAAGCATGCATGCACGCATACGTACTTAGGCTAATATGGAAACCTTGTAGGTGGGCCGCAGGTATTGAACAGAGTGCTTTGAACATTGTGTGGTCAGTTGAGTGGTAACTAAGGGCTTTATTTACGGATAATCTTCCCACTAAAGGCTTCACAATGTGCCTCGTACCTTGCTCCTTTATTTGTCTGATCTGCTTCACAGTTTCCTTCAAGATTGCACATTTGTCGGGCTTGACGTTGAAGTTGTCTATGTCGTTGAAGTTGGCGAAAATCAGCTCGGCGAGCTCCTCGATGTACTTGTTCTCGTGCTCGCGGTTGCGCTTCTCGTTGATCCGCTTGGGGCTGCGGAGAGAGAAAAGAGCAGCGTGAGGGGGAAACGGGCCGGCAGGAATGGCGGTACCATAGCACACAGAAAACCCTAGCGGCACAAAAGGGGCGCGTCCCAACCGCAGCGTTTGATTGGCCAGACTGGAAGAGCCCTAGTGCAGAAAACCAAAGCTCAGTGTAAACACCGCCAGCTGGATTCAACATACTCTCATTTCTGAACGCTGCCATGCCCTTTATGTCCACAACGATGACGACGCACACAGCATCCCCCGCTCAGACCCCCCCGGCATGGAGCGCGGTTAACCCAAGGACGGGGGAAGGGTAGGGTGGGTCAAAACTCTAAAAATATCCCTGGACCTGTCGCCATTCCTCTCCTGCATGGAGAGCTGCATCGTTTGGGACAACGTACTTGTGTACAGTTGAATTATGCAGACTTTATTTTTTTATTTTTTTATTGCCACTGGTTTCCTGTGCGATCTTACGGTTACAAGCCGCAGTAGCAGGGAAGCTATTCTTAGTTACGTCTGGGTTGCAACTGTATCTACAGTACGCTAAGGCCATTGTATTCAAGAAGCTGGTGTGTTTTCAGCTACTGAACTATGACGGGGTAAAAAAAAAAAAAAAAGAAAGGAAAATAACTGAGGTAGGGAAGGGCGTCAAGAGGGCTGATAAGGTTCAAGTGACTCATGGTGGGGATTCGTTTATTTAAGTAGACATGCCATGGATAAATATTGAATTTGTTAAATTTGTAATTTACCTGGGGCCTTGAAGTTCGGAAGAACATTCTTTGCGTTTTCGTGACTCTGCCCGGGCAGGGTCAGATGGGTTTTCACCAACTCCACTCATCTTCAATGCATATCAGCGTCTAAATTAGAGTAATATAATAAAAGTAATTAAAGTAATATAATTACAGAACAAAAGCATATGGTAAAATTGTAATCTATATGTTTTTTAGTTTTTTTTTAAAATACAATTGGCTAATCCAAACATGCACTGTCAGACATGTACACACACACACACACGCACACGCACACACGCACGCACGCACGCACGCGCGCGCACGCACGCACGCACGCACGCAAAACTCGTGGCAGGGGTGCTAATAGGCTGAACAGGAAACCCAAAAGAAGCAGAAAGAATGGCTAAAGCAGCTTCAGTTTAACTTTGCCTTGACGGCTCCGGTTGTGGTTTAGATGTGACGTAGGCAACTTGAAAAGAACAAAAACAATGTCGGACCCTAGAGAAGTTAACGTAGGTGATGTAACATAGCATCAGTTCTATAAAAATGTAATAGAAGAGCAAATGCTTTTCTCAATGGAAAATATTTCCACTCTTCTCTTGACTTTTCTACTGCACAAGTGGATTTAATAGGCTTTGCTGGTTCACAGGTTTGTCCCATCACCTGCCAAGTATTTATTTATGATTATTATTCAAATTAAAGTGTTATAATCGCCTGCCCTTTCAATGGACGGCTCCCCAGATGACGTGTCTAACAGACACAGATATCTGGCATGTCAGGTTATGGCTGGAGTGGACCAACAACAAAAGTGTCTTCCTTAACTTAAAATCTTTATGGCACAAACACGCGCGCTCACTCAAACATGTGTGTGCACGCACACACACTCACGCAACGAGACACAATCCGTCCCCCACAGCAGGAGGCTGTGTGCTCAATAACGTACGATGGCACCGTCAAGCCTGAGCAAATGCACTTAATGCAGTTGACTTATAGGCACAACAGTACAATTTGTACTGGGCTGCTTTCTGGAAAGAAAAGCAAAAACACATTATGTTATGGTGTCAGTGCACACAGCACCTGTGGATCCTCTCTTCTCACTGACTGCTTTGACAGATGATGATGATGATGATGATGATGATAGAAGTTTGGGCTTTGAATATGTCAAGTGCTCTTATTGAAGATGACATAAGAAGCACATGTAACGAGGCGAGAGGCACCCCGGAGAGAAGGGGGGTTCTGGAACACACTCCGCTCTGACTCCCCACCCCCAGCCCGCACGTCAGCACACGCCGAACTTCGCGGCTCTAAATGAACCTGGTCCGGCGATCAATAATTGAACAGGGCGCTGCCTTATTAATCAGCCACATCGTCTGCACCATATTCTGCACTTGCGCTCAGTGGTGTCCCCGTTTAAATACCTGTGCCTGTGCGTGTGCCATTTCAAAGCCACCGCGTTCTAGATAATCCTGCTCTACAAGTTATCTGAATTAACATTGCATAATAACATTAACGACCGGTATTACAATAGTGTTTGGCACACACTCCCTAGCTTGTACCGAAAGCTGTAGAGACAGGAGGATGAACGAAGGGCTAAAAAAGATTCATAAAAACAAGGCAAGGGGAGAAAGAGGCAGCCAGAGAACCCCCCCCCCCGACCCAGTGTAGGGCATCCTGCACTTGTGATGCACTGTGAGCCACCCTAACCATGGAAACAGCTATGACACACTGCTCCTGCCGTTACATAAAAAAGGCATAGCAGCAGCATAGCAAAAGCCTGCAGTGAACGTGAACGGAGCCGCTTGTCGCCGCGATGCTAGCCCATCCCCACTGGCCTGCAGTGGCCTACTTTAAGCTAATGGTAGGGTCCGTGCTCAAATGGCTTGAAATCTAAAGCGGTAGTTACTGGGCAGAGGGAGAAGGGGGAGGGGCCTCTGGAGGGGAAAACACACAGTACTAGACACCATTCTGCTCTGTTGACGAGTTACTTAAGATAGCAAGGATGTAGATGCTATTGTTGGCCTAGTGAACGTATGCATTGCACAGATTGGTTAAGAAAGCAAGACGATCAGATAAAACAAAAAGCCGCATTCGTCACAGCCAGTGTCCTCATATGCTGGTCGTTTCAAGGCCGAGCAGGGTGTCTCCATTCTGAGCCATTGGGCTGTCTGCTGCAATTACGCTGCTGTGTCTACGACAGAGGTTATGAGTCTTATTAATGACAACAGAAAAATACCCGTTAAATACGATCTTGGCCCGAGCCGCTCCCTGCGCTCTTATTGGTCGGCTCCCAGGTATCCCGGCGCGAGTTACCATGGAGTAGGCTATGATTGGTCGTCTGTCTCTCCTTGACACGGCAATGACGACTGGGTCGTCGTACAATTGAGAGAATGCGCAGAGACTAGCAGCGCTATGCACGTCCCAATGACAAAAACACAGACAGGCAACAAGTCATTCTGTTGCTGTGAGTGTCTCTCAACGCGGGCAGACTAGAAAAGAGTCCTGGTAAATCCATGAGAATGCTCTGCATCTTGGTCAGATGGCTGTTTAGCATTAGCATAATCACTCTGTAGCATTGTGTCATGGAACTAAGAAGGACCCACCACACCCCCTCAAACATCTATGAGCATGTTCATCTATGAGCCTTAAAAAGGCCAAAGTATACCACCAATGCCCAAGGGCTCTTCAAAGTGAATTTCTCCTATTGCGGTCTTCAGTGCCTTGTAGACACGCTCAAACTGTTTCACAGTAGCACAATATACAGTAGGCGTAATTAACTTGAAATAGTTAACTATTTTGTAATATGCTTATAACACCACGTCACAACATGTATTCCATGTGTGGGCGTTGCAGGACATCCTTTGCCATATATATATATATATTAGGATTCGGCATATCAAACACGCACCGTCAACACGCACAGGACCGTGTGGACACAAATGTGGACCGGTGCGTTCCGCTGATGCAGAGAGTGTACTTTGCCACTGAAAAACAGCAGAGAGCATTAAGAACAGGGCTAAAGCTCAATATTTCCATACAACAGAAAGTCAGGTTTAGACAGGTGCTGCGTCATACTTGTTAACGAGACAATAAATATGAACACGTTGATTTGGGAGCAGGCGGTTTGTCAACGCGTGTGCAAGTGGGCGATGGCAGTTATCAAAAAACAACAAGTTTGAATACGTGCCGCCAGGGGAAAATGGAGCCAGTATACGTGTAAGCAGCAAGAACCTAGACAGCCTCCACATTGATACAGTCGCATTACTGTTCGGCTAGGCTGTCACGCTCAGCGGTACATAATGGTCCGGTAGTCTACACAGGCCACCTTATGTCAACCTTGAGGAGCAGTGTGGGGGAATCCATCTTAGGGTGGGGCCTAGAGAGACGAGATGATTTGGAACACAACAACATACGGTGTTGAAGGATATGTGCTAGCCTCTATCATTATAATGCATGCAGGGCCAATGTATGAAGCGGGAACACAAAACAGATCGGCGGGGGGGGGGTGAGAGCGGCTCGCAACGTTAGCATTCTGAGCAGAGAAAGTAAAAGGTGTAGTCATCTTCGCTATTGAGAGCTAATACACATTTTGTCAAATTCACCAAATACGCATTTCGTTAGCTTGCCGCTATCCGTGCATGTTGAAAAAAAACAATATGATACTTCTACACAGCCATGGCTCCGTAAATAGAACCACAAACAAAGTAGCGAACACCTCTCACAACAACAAAGCACATAGCAACATAGTACCACCAGAGTACTACGCTTTGCTTCACAATGGGTTTCAATGTTTAAGGCGGCGCCGCGGAGGGATATTGTTTTCATTTGAGCTCAAACGTTAGCAAGCGTTCCTCGAGAGTGACAAACTCTGCCTTTAAGGAAGAAATGCTAATCACATAATGTGATAAGAAGGCATGGAAGCCCTCGGATTACAGTCAGTGAAATGCAACAGGCCACAGACGAGAGCCACAGATAAGGGGCCCAAACCCCTTTCTTTTGACACACGCTGTGCTGGGGTGAAGAGCTTTAATGGAGCAAAAATACTCTCCAATCTGGAGGGTATTTGGAAGAGAATCTGAGGTCAGGTGGCACTCTCCGAGATCAGCTAGTCTTTCATGCCGTTGTTTTTGCTACTCCCCGACAGTTATGATGAGCTTAGGTTTCCACTTGCATGAGGGTTGTAAACACCTCTCGACACACACACACACACACACACATACACACACACACGCGCTGACAGGCTGACCGTGCCTCTGTGAAATCAGCACTTGTCATTCCAGCATACGCCTTTATCAGGGGGCCCCTGTCTGTGTGACTGACTGGTGTCTAAGCGGAAGGTTCGCTCACGGCAGCCTACAAGGTGGGCTCATTACTTTTCCGATATCTCGGTGCACACTATAGGGATGACTTGTAGTTCAAAGGTACACAGTGCGTCGCATAAACAACCAACAGAGATAAGGATGAAAGGAGACATTTTGGAAGTGCACACAGTAAAATTACACACACACACACTACAAACAAAAAAAAAGAAACGGTCTCCGCAGTGTAAATTTACAGAGGATGGGGTGGAGATATTGACTTTCTGTATTGACACGCTGTATGGCCTTACAGCGACCACTGTTGTCAACTAATATCGAGGTAGTCAGGAACACATTAGCACGCGATGACAAATTACACAAAAAGAGAAAAGGCTTAGAGAAAACATACCAAGACTCAAAAAAAGAAAAAAGAAATAACATAAAAATCAATTGACTTTGAGGGCTTGGGTGTTGCTGAGCAAGTGACTTGATAGGAGGTGCGTGTGCGTGTGTTTGTGTGTGTGCACACTTGCCCCTATCTTAGGTGACACAAGAACAGGTCTCCCTGGCCAACTGGAGCCAACCAGTCTGTCTGGGGAGGAATGCAGTGTCAAAGGCAAGAGTTGCTCTCTGTCAAACTCCACTGACACGACTTGGACTATACACTCCATTAGGAGCACCGCATTGGAACGTGGATTAAAAAGATAAATCAAAAACGAACGCACTTAATAATTACTATAATGTATGTACACACACACACACAACATGGGAGCATTAATTGATTGTTGTTTTTGTTTGTTTGTTTGTTTTAAATTCATGTCAAATGAAGAAACTGTATAACTTCCCCTGAAAAATAAAAGATTGCAACAGCGCGGATCTTTTAAGCATCTTCAAATGAGAAGTAAAAAAAAAACATCAAAACTCTAGTGGTACATGTTATAGTGTTATGTTTGACAGCACAAAATAGGCAGTGTTAAAAACTTTTCCTTCTTGATCCGATCATGCTAAACGCCTTCACGAGAATGCAGAAAAGGGCTTTGAATAGGCAACACCAAAATGTTTCTTCAGCATTAGACGAAAGCGCGCAGCCAAGCAGCATCCGTCCCCTTTCCTGAGAACCACAACAGTCTCCTTGCTACGCAGCTAATAATCAGGTTTGGCTACCGCGAGATGCAGCATAACTTTGTTTCTTTTGTTTTTCTTATTTTTCAAAGCGTGACTACATGCAGTGTGCCAAGAGTGGTGAGGAACACTTTCAAAACACTGAATCACCCATTACAGTTATACTATGACTGACACGCACACACACACACACACACACAAGCAAGCCCCTTCCAGCTCCTGGTTGTCAAGGGGGTGAGGGCCTTAGTTTCGTGTGCCAATCCTGTAATCATGTGGGTTAGCAGGGCTTTAGTTGTTCTGACACACCCTGTGCTTAGGGGCCAAAGGGGCGACACAGGCCATGACTGTACATTAAACTCTACCTTTGCATCAAAAGCTACCGGAGTGTTTGAAGTCTGCTGTACTAGAATATATAAAACACAAATAAAAACTGTACTAACAGAGAGTGCCATGCCCCTGTCGGGACTACAAACAATGTCTCCCTGGGCCCTAGACTGTCCTCATATGTCCTCGCAGAATAGAACAGACAGCGCGAGAGCACTGATAAGACCATCGGGGCATTGCAACATGGGCCAGTTATTAAACCCAAATCAAGAGAGGAAAGCCAAAAGATCCATTGTTCAGTTTCTTTAACCCACATATTACCAGTGGGTGAGAATTATGGGCATTGGAAGCCAAAGCACACTCAACACGGTCTCTCAACCATGTCGCGACAGTATCAGGTGTATTTAAAGCAAACAGGCGCTATTAAGAAAGAAGAAATGTGATTCATTTCAAATGGAGATTGTTGTGGAGAAGAGAGGAGGGCGGGGCCCGCCAACGACGACAACCCCTGTGCAACCCAGATCCAGATGTTGGGACGTTAGCTGCCTGTGTGTGTGGGTGAGTGCAGAGTGCCGTGCGGTCCAAAAGTGATTGTAACCAAGCTGGCTGCCGGACATGAAACTCTATGAACAACCGCGGCGGCGGGGTTGCCTCGGCAGAAGCCCGTAGCAGAGCGGAGGCGATTGTGCGAAGGAGCGATCAACCAGAGGAGTCAGAAAGCTGGGCGCCACATCCCGTGCTCGTCCGCAGACACGCAGATACACAGGCAGGGGTGCGCCCGACCCTTACCTTCCCGCCGAGGCACCGCTAGAGAGGCCGCACAGTCCAGAATCACAGCCAGGTGTAATGGCAACCAGGAGTCTGGCCCGCCACCATTTACGGAAAACTTATCACTCTCATGAATCTTTAACACTGGCAGTCACTTCAGGATGTCGCGGGAAGGAAAGGATGGAAGGGGGGGGGGGGGGGGGTTACTGCCTGTATAATAAACACATTAAGCTGATGGGTGCAGGGCGGGGGTAGTAGGGGTGGAGGGGAGGAGTAGATGCAGGGAGAGAAAGAGCCTGATTGATTAAGAGACGTAAATAGATGCAGTTACCGATTCATCCGTGATGCAAGAGTGGAGGCGAGAGCGGACACACACATCCGGCGCTCGTGACGTATGAAGGCGGGTAGCGGTGAGCATATTACCATGGATGGTGCGCCAGGAATAATGGCAATGCTAATCCACGACTAAGGTGTATAATGCATGGAGAAAGAACAACAGATATTATAAATTAAATAAGTACTGTAGCCTACTTCAGGTGATGAAATGCAGCCTTAAACCTTCCAAAATGTTTTCAGTTATCTTGTACTTAAAATAAACTTAAGTACTGTCCATTCATGTACGGTAGACAAATTCATAAAGTGGTTTAATGTTCCCAAAAGATGGACACGTTCCAGTCAGAACTATTAAAAATTGCAAAGTAACACCACCATTCAGTAAGCAGATGGATACATAAAGTGTGAAGCTCGTTTTCACGCATTACTGGTGGTGAATACTAGCCTGGCTCCGCCCGACTATTTCTCTCAGCTAGATATATTTTGCTGAGATTACAGTCTGTGTTAGCATATTCACAGCCACCCTGCTGGCGGTCCAATCAGGGTGTGTTAGTGAGATGACGTCAAACGTGTTTCAAAATGGTGGTAGAGCTAGATGAGGCATTTAAAACAGTTGTAGCAATGCCGGTTGGTTAAAGGTAAAGTCAGCTATTGCAAGCTAAATGTAAGATAATACACTTAGTCAAATTAAAAAATATCTCCTTTCATTTCGCTTGCTTAACGTTCTCTGTGCGTGTTGAAAAAATAATCTGATATTCCTATGCAGCCCTGGCTCTGTAAATAGTAACAAACAAATAGGCGAACACTGCTCGTATCAACAAAGCCGTAGTACTACACTTTGCTTCGCAATGCATTATGACGTGTGAGACGGCGCCGGAGGACCGCGGAGCGTTATTGTTTTAGCTGGTTAGCAAGAATGACTGACCATGTCTTTAAATGCTGTCCAATAATTTCTAAATCAATCAGAGGTCTCAGAAGACACAGAAGAAAACCACTGTTAAAACAAACAACTGTTGCCAGAACGTATTCACAAAGTGATGAGTGATGTTTAGGCCTGGTTACACCAGGCTAGGTGAATGCTGCAAGCTAAATGGGCTCACTGGTTGCAGCCAGGTTGCAGTTCTTGGGTCCCCCTACAAAAAGTGTTTTCCTTAAGTGACACACACACACACACACACACACACACGCACGCACGCACACACACGCACACACAATTTATCTAAGAGAAACTAAGCCATTCAAATACAGTCACGGCTCAGAGACCGCCTGCATGTTGGTTCCAGACAGTCTATTCAAATGGCCGAGTCTGGACAAACGCTCATATTGTTTTAGCCTGTGTTACCTCCCAGTTATGTCAGCAGTAGAACAGAAATTAAATGGCAGCATCTTTTTTTTTTTTTGGACAGTGCGGCAAGTCCCAATCCAATTAACGCGTGTATGACCTACTATATGTGAAAATACTTTTCCCCTCTTCATTTGTCCAGTTGCTTGGCTGGGACAGAGTGATGGGCGTATGCACCCAGCAGACCAGTGTGCATGTGCCACACTGCACACGGAGGGAGGGAGGGAGAGAGGCGTGCTTGAGGCTGGAGGATCTCACCTTGGCTTCAGTCCAGAGAGTCCGTCAGGGCATCGCTGCAGGACGGAAATGCTGGGAAACCTTAGGCATCATCCACTGCTCTATGCTGCAGGAAAACAAACCACAAGAAAAGAAAAGACAAAGATAACAGACTGTTGCACAGATGAAAGGACAGAAAACCTGTGACCCAAATATATTCTGGCAACGTATTAAATGTCTTGTAGAATTTCTTTGACTTGTAATGCTGTATAATACACAATGTATACTGCATTTGAAATAAATTAAGCAATAGTCGCCTAAATTAATCTGGAACGGAACTTTACTGAAACTCAAATTGGTACTGTCTAAGCCATAAACAGTCCTGTCCAAATCAAAGAAAAGTAGTTTGTGCCGATTAAAACGGGAACACAAACATATATAAATTCCCAGTGAACTTGACTGCATTAACCGTTCTAGTATTTTGCTTACATGAGCTAGTTTAACAATCAATGCTTAGTCAACCAGCACTAGGACTGTAACCAAACACAACTTCTCTAATCTAGTGCACACAACACAGTTTGCTTTAGGTTAGCAGAGCTGTAAGTCAAGTGTCCATTTGGGTCTACACACCATCTCCTAGGAGACCACACAGCCTTATTACATTGTGAACAATGCGCCTTTTTAACTACGACACGAGATTCATTGGACAGGGTAAAACTGATCTTGGTACTCAGATCATTTGAAGCTGCTTCGACGACCGCACGAAGCGGAGGCAACACAGCAAGGCACGGCGCCAGAGACGGGCTTATTTGAATCTAATAAAGAGAAGGAGACCTGGCCTGGTCACAAGAAGAGAGCTGGCTCGCCTCCTCCGCTAGAGGGATTTCTCTAGAACACGTGCCAACCAAGCCAGCTGGAGAACGCACTCACGTTATGTCATCCTGACGCAATCGTGTGTGTGTGTGTGTGTGTGTGTGTGGGGGGGGGGAAAGGTGAACCTTGTTAAAGCACCAGCGCAACTAGACTCAGTGATGGCATTTCAAAAAGCCAGAAGCACTTGACACAATGTGCTACAGCTGTGAAAACTTCCAGTGGTTTCCAGTGTTCAGTATAAACACTGGGGAATACAAATCTGTGCTGTCCATTCATTCCAAGAAGCTCCCGCAGTGTGGTGACGTTTCGTAACATGGCACCCCCCCCCCCACTCCTTGCCTCTGCCTCTGCTCCGCTCCTGTTGTCTTTCTCTGTCGTCCCTCCCTTCCCCGCTCAGCTCTTAATTCTCATCCTCTGGAGGAATTTCCTCTGAGCATTAGTGCTCTGTCACATGATCAGCCCCCCCCCACCACCACACACACACACACAACTCTTGGCACATCAGAAGGTTGAAGGCTGGAATTGACAGAATAGGGCTTAATGACAAGAATGAAACACCTACTTACCAGTTTGCTCATATCAATGTTTCTCAAATGTATTTGCATTCCATTCATTACTGTAAACAACATCATAATCTATTTAGAAAAGCGTGGCTTGAAGAGTAGCTTCAACTTGTAAGAATCATGTAGACAATACATGCATTGACTGCAAGCAAAACAGAGAAATAAGATAGTATCAACTAGGCAGGTAAGGTGAGTTTTAGTCAAGTATTATTAATAGAAAAGTTAGCGGCAATAGGCAGCAGGACAGTCTACTGTTTGATTGGTAGAGGAATAAGCGCACACGCACAGGAGCTGGACTGGACTTCACTTTCTGAGGCCAGATTAACTTTACCCATGTCTACTTAACGTTAGACAAAGGGGCAAAATTAGCAGCAATGGTTGCACACAAATCACACACACAATCTAGGGAGTGAGAATATAGGCTATGGTCTTGACATGCTGAAGTCAAGCGAGTTTCAAAGCGGTGGTAGAGATAGATGAGGTGATCGTGACAATTGGAACAACGCCGATGGAGAGCTGTCCAATAGTCCAGCTGTCCAATAGTTTCTAAAATAACCAGAGGTCTACAGGAGGAGGAAACGACAGTCAACACTTTATGAATATTGTCTTGGTATAATTAAACATTAGCCTTGTGATACCATCCTTCTCTATACGCCAAATCAGCCTGGAAGCCCTCAATTCAAAATTGTTTATCTTTGGTGACAATCTGCGGTGACTGATTTCCTTCCTAAGATGACAACATCGATATACGTCGTCCGATTTCCATTTCCCACCATTACAAACTACTTAGAATGACTATGCTTGAGAAGGATATTGTGGCAGTATTGCATTGTATAGCTCAGCGGGGGCAGGGTCTGACTCCAGGCTTTAAGCAGCCGTGTCGTACTCCATTAGCACCGCCTTTATGACAAACGGTTCAAATCCAAGTGTGCTAAATCAGGGTGGCATCACCAGGCTAATAAAATGTCTGAGCTAGAGGACACATGGAAGCAGACAAACTGTTGAATCACAAGCCACTCCTACAAAAAACAAATGAATACATTACTCCAGTTTAATGCATAAAATAGATAGATAGATAGATTATAAATCAAAGGTTACTGTTAACATTATAAAGCAGGTCACTGGTTCGATCCCAGATTAAGTGTCGGGGTGTCACTAACTTTCACTTCCTATGGTGTGTATTGTCTAGGGATGTAATGTGGCGTATGATTCACATAATACACTTTAGTTTAAGTGAATAGAGAACAAAAAAAAACAACAAAAAAAAAAGTCCATAGTGGTAGGTCAGAGTTCACCATGATAGAAAGTTCAAACTCCAACCACTAAAAGTATAAGCCAAAAACAGTATAAGCCAATAGGAAAGTAGCCGTTGTGAAAGCACACATCTAATGTCATACGCCGCAAACGCTCTAATTCCTCGTGAATTTTGTGACAAACCACAAGATATCCATGAAAACAAAAGTGAAACTCACACGTAATAAATATATAAAACTTAACATAACGTTCTATGAAGTTAGACAGGCTGCTGGTTATTCTCAATTATAACAGCCGTGAATGTCACCCACACACACACGCGGTATAGTATTACTTTGATATCTCTGGGCACAACAGTGTGCTTGTGGTCAGAAGTGTCTCAGAGACATCTACAGTACTACTCTCACAGGCCATATAAAGAGGGGATGTGCTCGGGGTAGCACTATCAAGCCAGAACATGAGCAATTAGGCATGGCTGCATGGTGGTTCCCTAGTATCCCTCTCCTGGAGCTGGAGGCAGGCCGAATAGCTGTGTCACTACAGCTCAGCAAACAACGCTAATGAGCTCAGCAGCTAATCGGTCAGGGATTACAGAGAGGGGGAAGATTTTTTCAAGAAGTCGAAACTGACCATAATGACCAGGTCACAAGGGGGCTAAATGCCAATGGAGGCCCTGCTGGCTGCCTTTTGAAAGACCCATTAATGGCCCCCTGGATTCAATAAGAGGCAAGGGTGAGGTCTGACCTCATGCCCGTGCGTCCCGGTCTTCACAGATCACCGAGCAAGGCTTAGCTAACATCCTGCCGCTAACCAACAATCAATAGGCTGGCGAAAGCGCCTTGGACTTCTCTCCAATGTTTTTTTTGAAGCACGGCCACCCCATATCACCTAAACACACCAGGGGAAAGGCTTAACAACCACAACAAAACAACAAAGACATATGGTTGAACAAAAAGCCCAAGCAAGCAGCATTCCTCCGGTGACCAACATTGTGAATCAATAGGCTTTGTCCCATCTTCAGAGTACTGAAATGGTAGCGCAGCCAAGAGGTTGAAAGTAGCCGTTTAGATTTTAGTTTGAAGAAAACATAACTGTGGACAGGTCCGACAATAAATACACAGCATGCGAGCGCTGCTGATTCGAATCACAGGGACTAGACAGGAAAATTTACACATCGTAATAAAAGCTACAGTTGATGTGTGCACGAGCAAGCCATCACAAAAAGTTCCAGTAGAGTGTATAGAAGGCAGACAGAAGCATGTGCGGTTCCTGTCCTTCTAGAGCAAGAGGCAACCAGTAGTTCATGTAAAACTTACATTTTAATAAGTGCTCTTTCAACCTCCCCTCTCCCACACCTAATTACAATCCACATTAAAATCAAACTAACAATATTAGCAATGATGGCCACGGTTTACCTCTCCGGGAACCACCACCTTATCGTGGTGGAGAGGTTTGGGTGCCCCTATGAACCTGAGGGCTGTGTGGTCTGGAGCCTAGTGCTCCTGGTAGGGTATCCCAAGGCAAAGTAGTGTCAGGGGAGGGGCCAGACTAAGAATGGTTCAGAAGACCCCCATGAACAGCTTAAAAAGAGAAGGAATTACCCTGCCCGGAGAAAGCCCGGGGCCCCCGTCTGAAGCCAGGCCCAGAGGGAGGGCTCGCCGGTGAGCGCCTGGTGGTTGGGTTTGCCACGGAGCCGAGTCGGGCACAGCCCGAAAAAGCTACGTGGCGCCTCCATCTCCATCCTATGGGCCCACCACTCGTGGGAGGAACCGTGGGGG
>JAODLL010034962.1:3843-22300 GCA_026546735.1 Forbesichthys agassizii | reverse complement strand
TTGTTAATACAAGTTATATTATTATAAATCTACGTGTGGGTGTCCTCATTCCTGCCGGCTAATTTAGATCACGACAAGAGCCATAACTGCTCTTTCAATGGTACCCGGGACATAAAAACAAGCATACATAGAACACCAGACAAATCTGATAAACGTTTAAAATCAGGTTTTAAAAGCCTTATTTTTTTCTTCACAGGTTGTACTTCTACTACACAATAACAAAAGTCAGCTTGAGTCAGTGCCGCCACATGATTGGCTGGCAGTTACAAAGCAGATGATTGGCTCTTTTGGGTACTGCCATATTTGGCATTTCAGAATCCTCCCATAGAGCTCCATTCACATTTCTACAAGTATCATAATCTTCTCTAGGGTCTCTCTGGCTGTACTTTGTGACGTGATATCAGGGATTTGAACCTGGCTCTCCGGCGTGAGAGTAACAAGTAACCTACGCTCCTTAGTGTCTGGAACGTCCTTGAGACGATACTGGAATACTAACAAGGTGGAGCACCGTTAACGCATTTTAATGGAAGCAAAAATTGTACACTTCCTGTCTCTTAAGTGGCTGTGTCACTAACGGCATTTTGCTCTGGAGGCTGACGTAATTAGCATCCAGACAGCTAAATCTACCGTGCATGGCCTTAAAAAAAGTAAATTTCCCCCAAAACAGTCCGCTGCAGAAATAACATTGTAGCCTCAGATTATTCTTAGGTACTTAATGTTATATACTCTGAAAACCCATTAACGCCCACAGAGAGAAATAATGGGTAATAATATGGTGAAATCCTTGTGAAAACTTCCCCATTGACTTTGACTTGCTGGGTCATTCTAGTCTTGGTGAAATGACCCCCCCCCCACCCTTCCATTCCAAAAATTGAATGCAAAGTATGTTGACCCCCCTCAGTTAAATTCCATTGTCTCTCCTTGAGGTGTTGGAGAGTGAGGTTCACTTTACTAGTTGGTTACATATGGACAGGTTAAACTTCACAAAGTTGGGATCTAATGCTATATTGGTGCATTACCGCCACTTACATAGCGTATCACCACCGCCTATACTAGAATGTAGCTTATGCGCATTTTAACAAGGCTGGTCGGTCAGCCAGTAAGCGTTACATATGGACAGGTCAGTCAATCCTTCCAGGCTAATTTGCAAAGTAATTTCTCAACCGACGGTCTGAAGACAGACAGACCCCTAACGGTCTGAAGACAGACAGACCCCTAACGGTCTGAAGACAGACAGACTCCTGATCCCTGTCCGGTTAGGCTCACTCATCTTTCACACAAGACCACAGAGGTCAGCTCCTCCTCCGATTACTTTTCTCGCATCCTGTGAGACATTTACCACAAGCCATTCATCGTTCGCTGTATACTGCAGCTGTATTTACTGATACTATCTGCAAGGGAAGCTGACATACTTTAGCAAAGTCTATTTACATCCATCCCACTGAGATGGTATAAGATAGATGCCAGTTTTTAGATGCAGGGAAGCCTCAGTCCAAAGGCATAACGAGGCCTTTGCTGTATCTATTAAACCTTCTCAACAAATACAAATAAAGCAGTAAATGTTTTGGTGAAGGCATGATCTGAATATTAATGGTATACCACACATTAATACCACAAAAACTTCCATTACCTTTGAAAATAAGATGAAAAATGCTATTTGATGGTTCAGAGTAGTACAAACTGTCTTTAAAAAAGTCCCATATGGCTATTAATATGAGATATGAATATTTCATCACTAGCTATATCGCTTCCTTCATTTTTCACTATTTTAAAGACTAACTGCATTTTTCTGGAACTTGTGTGTTTGTGTACATTAAAATGTGTCATTACACATACCTTCAGTGTGTTCACGGCAAGACAATCAATTTAAAAGGACCGTACATAAATGCATGTAATGCATCTGTTTGTGTGCACATTATACATGCAAAAATATAACTTATTAAAGGCCCTCAGATAATTCCAATTTCCAACAGTCAGTTTGACAGACTTTTACCCTTCCTAGCTGTCTAAGGTTAACTGAGATTCTGTCTCAGTTCGTGTCGGTGGCCTTTAATATGCCCTAACGCGACTGGTAATCTCACTGGGAGTGTTAGTATATGAGAATAGGCCTACCATATGTCAGAGATGACTGATTACATTAGAACTTTCCATGTATATACTCGGTCACATACTATAGTAGCTCATCATGGTGTTTGCAGCTCTGTCATTTTCCAGATTGTGCCCAATATTTTCCCCTCCTTGTGGGCAGCGAGAAGGTTCCATTATTCCACTGAAGGGTATATTTATCGCCTGCAAATTACCCATCAAGCACTTGTGTGTCAAGACTCTGCCTGAAGGCAGGCATCCATTCTTGTCCTACCATTCAGTCTCCTGCTTATGCTGTCTCACCTGCTAAAGACAGTGCATCCCTCCCTAACACGTCTCCTTGTCCGGATAATAGAAATTGAGCTTCACCAGCATTTTCCCTGCGAGCTCTTAAGAATGGTTCAGGTACTCACAACACACATAGGCAGGCAGATAATACAGTACTTACTGTACCCGAAAGCTCCCAGCGCTAAATGTGTGAAAGGAACAAAATACATTATTATAAGTATTCCTAGCTGTTAGTCCAGATGCTTATTAATAACAACATTCAGCATTGGGATCTGCTGTGAAGATGGTACCATACAAACAGCTTGTGTTTCTTCTAGAAGTTCTATAGCCTACTCTAACTAGTTGTACCTCTGTTTAGCGGGTTTGTTTACCAGCACGATACCCCTCATCTTATACTGTGCTATCTCATGTCTAACGGCCTCAATATTAGGACTTTGCATTCATGGATAGGAAGGTTAAGCCTCTCCTATAGGAGGGTCTGGTTTGGGGGCATACTAAAAAATAAATATAATAATGTTTACAATATGTTTAGCCTAAAATAGGTCTGGTGAAGTCACTGGCACGCTCCATTGGAAAGTGTTTGCAGTAACCCTGGGTGTAGACCTCAGGGTTACTGTGCCTTTAACAATTCATGACTAAATGAGCTGCATGCCTGATAGAGAACACGTCTAACTTTCACACACTAAGGAGCCCACGTTTTCACTGTGACCCATTCCAAACCTATTTCTAACTTTGCACTATAGCAACTGCAATAGCCTATTTCTCCTCCATTGTTAACCTTCTCTCCCCTCCGTCGCAACCCACATTTCCCCTAATTTGATATTGGACGCGTGACATGTGGTAATCTTGTTCCTTGAGCAGCACACAAGTGTTCTGTGTCTGCACCAACACACACGAATGGGAACGCGAACCCATGTTTGCGCCCGCAGATTGGAGTGCTCCTTCAAGGTACATTCATCACAGCAACAGCAATCCAACAGGATGCCGTGGCAACGGCACATGCCCAGTAGCCTGAGCAGAGAGGTTTGCACAGGAGAGGTTCCAACGGACGGCACTTCCGCATTAAGTTTTTGGAAGGAGGGGAGGACTTTTCACCCTCTATGCAAACCTGAACGACCCAGCCTTCCGACCAATTCAATGGAGAGGTCCACGGATTTCACCATACTATTGCTTTTTATTTCTCTCTGGGGGTGTTAATGGGAATTTTGAGTATATAACGTTGATATGCAAGTAACTCAATCTGAGGCTACAATGGTATCTCTGCAGTGAACTGTTTAGGGATACATCTACTTTGTATCAGGCCATGCATGGTAGTTTTAACTGCTTAGCCTCAACAGCAAAATGTTGTGACACGACCACTTAAAGAGACCAGAAGCATTATCTGTTTGCTCCATTGAAATGCATTACAATGCTCCATATTTGTATTATTATGTTTGGCTTGAGTACTTTCAGATCATCTCTATGGTAACAGTAACCACGTGAAATCACAAAACATGTACGTTCTGCAGAAGTTGAGGAAGGTTTTGCGCCTTTACGCGTACACGTGAGATCAAGGATGAAGTCCAGTGGGCCGCAGAACAGACCCACTGCTGCCAGGTACTATCTTATTAGGATGGAGTCTACCTGCTGTCTCAATTAGTATGTGTAATCTCCAACAAGTGCGGATCCTAATGTCCTCATCCGTTCGCCATCCCTTCACACATGGGGAACTCATTGTTATTTCCAATATTATTTTTGGTTACTTCGGGATTATACATTGTTTCCATAATCTTTTACTGTAAACGCAAAGGAAATGTGACACATCTTAAACTCCAGGAATTATGTAAATAATGCGGACAGCATGTCCAATTTTATATCGAAAAACTTACCATGCTACTCTAGATATGCAAATACACTTATTGATTAGGTTGACATTAACATTTGCTGCTTATCTCATGTTAGAAAGAGGGCTTTAGTCAACATTACAATCATTTTATAACTTTTTTATACTACTGTGTAGGCATAAACATGTATTTGTTTTTCCATCTTTGTTTCACAAGGGGGCTCTACTGAGACAAATATACTATTTTTCAAGAGTTATCCTACCTTGTAAGAAGGCAGAAGTCAGTACAAACCCGTAAAAAAAGGTTCTGAACAGAACCATTGAGCAACCACACGAAGCCACACAAAAATGTTTAATATTTCATATCATATTATAACTCAACATCAAAACAAAAGCACCTCTCCCTTCAATGCCATATAGGGTGCTCCTTCAGAATCTCCATCCCCAACATTGAATGTACACCCAAGGCTTGGAACATGTTTTGTGGTGCGGTCTGCACCATTTTTGTGTGTTCATATTGACGGAGCCAGGGCTGTGTAGAAACACCAGATAATTTTATCAGCACACACAGACACAGAATGGACAGCTAGCGGGCCGTGAATTGAGTTTGACATATAGAGTAACGGATATGAATCGCCAACCTCACCTTTAAAGCAGTTCACAAAGGCGTTCTCTGGAATGTTCCCTGAGTAAATCTCTCTCTGTGTTGGATATAGATACAGTTTGGACTTGTCCTTTTGTTAACATTTTCGTGTTTGGAGAGAAAAACATTCTCCTTCATTAAAAAGTCTCTCAGTTTGACAACATCTGGTATACTGTAGTTAATGGTGAATTGTATATTCATGCGTTGTAAAACTCCAGTGCATGAATAATGCGTGATGCAATGCAATGCAAGTCATACCCAAGGAAAGCATACTGTCCCAAGGAAAGTACGCAAGTAAAGTACTCTCAGACCGACCGTGCTTGCTGAAGTTTGAAGCTATTCAACAGCCCAGACCAGAGGAGGTGCTGTTGTGCCTTATCTGCATACAGGTGTGTAGACCACTGGGCTAACTTGCCATGCCATGTTCTAACTGACAAAAACTCTGTTGTTTACTCTAGCCCCGTTTTACACGGCACCTTTTAGCCCTGGGTTTGAACATGGCATGTTCCAAATTACATTTAATTCAGGTCCACGCACCCTTAGCCCGGGGCTAACGCACCCTTAGCCCAGGGCTAAAAACATTATAAAAAATGCTTTTAGCCTTGGGTTAAGTGCAGTGTGACAAGCACTTTTATAAATAAACTGGCAAACCTTACGTGACGTCACCCATAGGTTTCTGAAGAATGGGGTTGAAACTCAACCTGTGACGTCGCCATCTTTGCAGTACCTCGTGCCTGGCTCCGGGGTATCCATAATAATGGGATAAAAGTATGCCTTTATATATTTTCAACACTGATGTGTTATATTACAAATTCACCTGCCATACCTTAAATCCACTTGTGTCATCATTCCTCTGGATTCTGTTCAAGGATTTCCCTTCACTCTTCATCACTGCCTGTGTCAGCACTCCAGGGGCGATTCATCTAGCCTTAATACATACATTCATGTGAGTCTTATTGCCAACACACTTACATATTTGATTACTGATCGAAATGTGGGTTGTCTGACATTGATTGAAAGATATGGCATTTAACGCAATGGCACGTTTATAGAGTTAAGATAATATGCACCCAAAATAGTTGCAGTTGTAGGCTGTGATTGTCAACATGTGCTTATCAACAGCTAATATGAACAAATTACAACTCCAACTATGAAATATCTTTAGAAAGGGCTAAAAATCTGTTTTAGGTGTATTATGAGAGATAGCAATCTAATCACAAGCAGCAGCTGCAGAGTCACAAGGAAAAGAACCGCACTTGGACAATAAAGGGCTCTCAACTCCAGAGCTTGGTATGCACTCAAATAAAACTAAGGCAAGCTTTATAATACTTTGCTGGAAATATCAAGTGTTGGCTCAAAGCCAAACAGAAGGGCACTCACCTTTAGCCAATCATCCCCTCAACTTAATGCAATATTTTCCTTCTGGGTGTTCAAGGGTTGAGAAAATGAACTCCACTGAAAATTAAAATACACTTAATATTGCAATTTTTTAATTCATTTTTTCCCCTGCATAATCTTTTCGTAAACTTTTAAAAGCCTAAAAATGAACACAAATGGAAATTATATTAGTTACTGTACAGAGCATCGGTTGTAAGACTTTTGCGGTCTGGGCCACCACCTTTCACCTTTGACCTGGCGTTATTTGCTACTGTGCAGGCGGCAGGGTGAAGCAGCTGGATATCTCATACCGTTCTCATACAGATAGCGAGCATGTCTTCTCTATACATGTTTTATACATACTTCTCTGTACATGACTGACATGGTGACAATTTATCCCTTAACCTGGTGAACTTATAGTGTTTGACTAACAATGCCTACTTTGTCAAACGACAGACCCCTCTTACCCTAGCTTGGTTACCAGACCAAATATTCACTTGTTGGTGAATATGGTATGGCCACGCTCCATTGGCCACACTCCAAGTGTTAACAGTCGTTGCCTCTTACTGGGCATAGACCTGATTCATTTTGAAACTACTTCAACGATTTCAACCAATTTGCGTTGCTACAACTGTTTTGAACACCTCATCTAGCTCTACCACCATTTAGAAACATGCTTGACTTCAACGTCATCTCACTAACCCACTCTGATTGGTGCGCCAACAAGCGCTAACGTGAACAGGGTTTCCAGAATATAATTTAAATATATTGAGTGGGGAGCAGTAGTAGAGCAGTCGTAGAGCAGTCGTAGAGCAGTAGCAGAGCAGTAGCAGAGCAGTCGCGCGGACGCTGACTTCTTCTCAGTCAGTCGACCACAGACTGGATCCTGTTGAACTCTGCTGCTTGGTGGGCATTTTGTTTAAAGGCAGGGTTAGTCTTTCTCGTGAACACTTGCTAACTTCCAGCTCAAAACACTCCGCAGCCCTCCCTGGCGCCGGCCATCGAAATGTGAAGCAAAACGTACGGCTTTGTTGATGTGAGTTGGTATTCGCCACATTGTTTATGTTGCTGTTTACGGAGCCAGGGCTGTGGAGAAGCACCATATTGCTTTTCCAACACGCACAGAGAACTGTAAGCTAGTGAAATGCAAGGAGCTATTTGGGGAATTTGACAAAAAGTGTATTAACTTACAATTAGCTTGCAATGGGTGACTGTACCTTTGAGGGGGGAATGTTGCTGTGCGTGGCTTACAAGCCAAACATGGCTCCCAGCCATGTGTGCAGCTCAGCCCTAGGGGTCTGCTCTGTCACTCATTAAAGGCATTGTTAGTCATGCTTGCTACCTTCGAGCTCAAATCCAAACAGTATCGCTCCACGGTCCTCCGTGGCACCGCCTCACACATAGAAATGCAAAGCGTAGTGCTGCGGCTTTGTTGATTTGAGCGGTGTTTACCACTTTGTTTATGTTCCTATTATGGAGCCAGAGCTGTGTAGAAGTATCAGATCATTTTTCCAACACGCACAGAGAAGGATAAGATAGCGGAATGTGAGGAGATATTTACTGAATTTGACAAAAAGTGTATTAGCTTACATTTAGCTTGCAATAGGTGACTTTACCGCCGATTGAGGCGTATTTGCGACACACCAGTTCCAGTCAGACTGCAACCGAGATAGCGCATGTATTCCCCCAATTCCGGTTTGGTTTGTGCATGTTCAGTGCATACGTAGGAACCTTTTGCATGCACTGGTTTCTCCTAGGACCGGTCTAAGTGGGAAGTTATTGATGATTTCTGTTTGTCGCTAATTCGCGACATCCATCCAGAATGGCTAAATACGGCCTTATTGGCTGGAACACAAGCCCACTTGGTGCACTACGGGACGGACAAGATGCCACATTGGTCCCGCCTGGGTCTTCAGTGAGGCTTCAGCAGGAGGCCAAGCCGAACTTGGATCATACCTAAAAAATAAATGTATTTTATAAAACTTGACAACCTCAAATTAATTCAGCATCACCTTGAAAGCAAAAACACACAAGATACTTTAAAATATATTCAGGCATCAAAGGGTTAACCCCTTGATGCCTGCTGGTTCATCTGAAATGGCTGAAATGCCTCATCTGAAATAGCATCTATATTTCTGTCCAGAAGAGGGAACAGATTGGAACAACTTGGAACAGGTATTGAAAAATGTTGACAGAGGTTGTTGCTTTTTGCAACAACCCCTTCCTCCCCCACTTTGCAAATTCTCTGCATCGCTGTGTATTTATTTCAGATAACCAGGATGCCAACTTGCCTTTGCAATGCAGCAGGGATGTTTTCATGGGTGGGTGCTATTTTTCATTAGAAAGAGTTGGCCTCCATGCTCTGAAAGGTTATGGGATGCTCTTTGTACATTTTGGAAATGCCGTCATGTTTGGCTTTCAGCAGACCTTTTTAGTTTTTAGCCTTGGCCACTATTGGTGAGACAGTGTATCCACAGCATTGTAACATAGCAGCTCAACGCCTTTCACATGCATTTGCCTCATTCGGTTGCTTGGACCAAGGGAACCAGAACGTTCCTTGGTAAACGTCTTCAGTAGAAGGCTTCAAACCAAACTGACATTTTCATTACACCATTATTTTTATTTTTTTGTCATTTGGACATTTGAAGGACAGCAATTCAAATGCATTTATACATTTTAAAACAACTCAATAACATATGTAATTCATTATTAAATATTGTGTTTGACACAATGGTTCTTGTAGTGAATTCTTCTGTGAAGCTTAGTTTAATTCCACACTTTAGAGGGGATAGGATGCTTACTGCACCAGAGAAAAGTGCTAGTTTTACAGAATTCCCACTGCTCATGGAATCTTTAAAATGTCGGTGAATTTTAAAAAGTCTATTCCAGACAGGGAAAGTCAGGGAATTCGACAATTTCTTTGGATCAAAACATAGAATATCAGGAACATTTGTTTGCTCCATGTCTCCATTTTAGTTGCAATTTATCAAAATAATACTGGACGTGGTATTACATTGTTAAATCTCAAAACTATTGGTCCAAATGTTTACATGAGTAGTATACATAAATACATGTTTCAGTTTTTTCACTTTTGAGTAGGATCTCTTTTTAAAGCGCAGGGATAACCTTTTACTTTTAAATAGCAATGCTCTGGATTCTGAGACATATTCCATCAACAGTGAGACACAAAGTTTGATCACTATGTTCCATCAGCCTTTGTTCATTATGTTGGAAGATAATTTCTGTCTTTGCTCCATAGAGGAACCTGCCAGTCTGGTGGATTTAATAAAGGATGCCTGTCATAGTGGGCAATTGTACGAATACCGTACTCTATGACCATTGTTAGTGCAGAATATGAATTCTCCTATCCTCGGGACGGTTGTATTAGGTATAATGTGTGTTATATTTCCAGCTGTCAATTTATTTAATAATGTATGATCTGGATTGTCATTAGGAAAGTCTATTGAAACCTTTCCAATATGATTTCTGTCTGCATGCACCAAGGTTAAAGAAAGACGCCCTTACCAGAAAGAAAGTGGGCAGAATTCTTAACAGGAAATCCCCAAAATGGTGAAAATATGGTTAGTTTCTAAGTAGGACCCCTGAGCAAGGAAACCCAGATGGTGGAGGTGTAAAACTGTATTGGCCCCAGCAGACTATGGGATCCTCGCCCAAATGTAAACGGATGTGACTAAAAGAAGCATATGCTGTCAAGGATCAAATCAAATCAAAATCAAAATGTATTCATAAAGCACTTTAAAAATGCCAATGGTCCCTATTTTTAACGATCTAAGCGCTTGGTCTAAAGCGCAAGGTGCAAATTGGATTTAGGGCGTGTCAAAATCCACATTTGCTATTTTAACGGCAGATAAACGGTCAGTGCGCTGGGCGCATGATTCAAAAGGGTTGGACTTACTCTCTTCATTATTCCTGGGTGTGTTTCGGGCGTAACATACGATTAACCAATCCCAGTGTCTTCTCCCATTCCCTTTAAAAAGCCAGACGCGCTTGCATCATAGGTGGATATTATACCTGCGGGTTTGTGAAATCACTGGAGCAGATCATCTTGGTAACAGTGAAATTCCAAAATGATGTTTATGTAGGCTACACACTAATAATATTTCACATTGTACTCTACTCATTTTTAATCCTTTGCATATTTGTATGCTCCTTGCGTTGGTTGTAAGATTGGGCCCAATGTGTGTCAAAGTGCTGTACACTTAAAAATAAATAAAAGAAAAATAATGAAATTAAATTAAAATATAATAAAAAAATATACAATTTATTATCATTTGGTATTCTGTGTAAGAACCTTTCTAATGTTTCAAATGCTTCACTAAATAAATATATGGTTTTAAATGCATTTACAAATGTCCTAATGCTCTAAAAGCTCTAATGAACAAAGGTAACCACTCCAGGATGACGTGTGGTTTGTCATGATTGCGGTTGAAAAATAACTTCTCTTACCCAGGTGATGCAAATTGATACGCCTGTTTCTTCTAGCACAAGAGCTAAACAAGAATCTGCATACATTGTTTTGTGTTGGGGGAATTATTCGTTCATCCTTCATCAAGCGACGGTTTAAAGATGTTATCATATCTCTCTATGTCGTGTGATGGAGGCCAAATTAGCTTTTTGACTCAAGCTCATCAGATGCTGAAAAACGCCTGGGGATATAGCAGAATTGTCTTCTCCTTAAAGCACATAATCACTTCCGTCGGGAAATAGCTCACTATATATAAACGTCATCAGTGCAAGACTAATGCCATTCCACACCTAATGTGCTTGAAGATTTGTTTTGCTCTCTGCAACATTAAAGAATCTGATGTTATGTCGATAGGTGTGAATGACATGTTCAGCATAGAATCAGAAAGTAAACTCATATTCTCATATTACCCCATGAGAGACCTTGTTGTGTCACTCGTCTTCTTGCATAGTTACCCACCAGCGGAAGACAAGTAATCAAACAACATGGAAATACATACATAAATAATAACAATTAACGTATTCCTCGCTGCGTCTATTGTGTTCCTAGAATACACTAATCTGACACGCTTGAACTTTCAAAAAATACTTCTAGCAGTTTATTGGATGACCTGTCTGTCATTGTTGTTTTCTTTTACACATTTTGGAGTGGCCTTTTATTGTGTCCATCCTAAGCCACACCTGTGGGATACTCATGCTGTCTGATCTGCATCTTGATGAGCCACACCTGTGAGCTGGATGGATCATCTCATAGGGAGAAGTGCTCACTAACACAGATATAGACAGATTTGTTAACAATATCTAAGAGAAATAGGCCTTTTGTGTAGATAGAGAAAGTATTAGATCTTTGAGTTCAGCTCGATGCTTATCCAAATACCGTATTCAGATTCGGCTCCACCCCTAATGTCTACATACAGTGAGTGTACAGTAATTGTATTTATTTTGAGTTTGTTTACAATGTTAACTTTTATCGCGATAAGAACGTTTTCTCCTACTAAAGTTCAGTGTCATTGCAAGTGCATGCCGTTTATGCCTTTATTTGAACCGTTTATAATGCTCTGGTTGACCGAGACGGTTCCACTCAAGGCGGACAGAGCACAACAAACAGACGAGCCTTTCTTTCGATCATGCGTTAAACCGGTAGTGAACCGGGGAATCCAACGAGAAGATGTCCCCTCGCCGCCTGGCCTTTCAAGCTGTGCATGAGTTAGAACTGTTAAAACGGGTCGTTACCCCGCCTCGGAAGCCGCGGCATTTCATTCGCCGGTCAGAAGGGCGGCGCTCTCTCAAAATAATAGAGGGCACCTGGCTTTTCCATTCACTGCGTGCGCTTTCAGGGCTCGTTAGAAAGGATTTGCAACAGAATTCTGTGAATCAGTTTGGCAATGGACAGAAATCCCCATTAGGCGATGGGAGGCTGTGATGACAGCAGGGACCTGCACAAAGGCTACGGAGAGGACAGCACATGTACCTGGCAGCTCCCAGCTGACATCCCTGGCACTCAGACAAGGATTAGCATCCAATTTGCCTCTTTCTTCCAGGGCTCAAGTCTGTCCCAACAGCCTGGCACTTCAAAGTGCCAGATAAACAGGGCCGATGGATGGTTGTTCCCCTACAGGAGTGGGCCAAGTTAAGCTCTGCTTAAAATGGCAGGAATACAGAACAGAAAGGTGCTTTGATGTGTCTGCGCGCGTGCACGTGTGTGTGCGTGTGTGGGGGTCAGGAAAGCCAGAAGGTCAGCTGTACAGTAGACAGTAGGGCTCGCTCTTGCCCGCCCGGTGGTTGAGACACCTGATTGGTGTGTGTGAAAACGAGCGCAGCACACCGATACAGTACAAGACGCGATAACAGATTACGTTATATTTAAAGTCACGGTCAAATTAAATGTTAGCAAAAATGAAATAAAAATTATGTTAATTGCTGTATGTAAATCAATATTGGGGTGGAGGGGGGGTGTATGCAATATATATTTTTTGCCCCTCTCAATTCTATTCTAATTAAAAAATGTATCTTATTAACTTCTTGTTTTTCTGATTGTGTAGCTTATCATTCCAGCCAGTAATATAATTTGCCCTTTTAAACCGTTTTTACCTTTTCCATATTCTCTCTCTCCTGCCAAACACTCAGGAATCAGCCACAAGAACAGAGTTAAGACCCTTTCAGGCCTAGCAGAGAGCTAACTGCGTCAATATCCACCTAATTGACAGGAGAGGTATTTTTACTAACTTGCACATCTCATTGACCAAGTTTCCAATTCATTGGGAAGCTAACAACACGAACCTGGCTTGTAAATGTGTTTACTACGGTTCGCTACGGAACCAAATTATGCCACAGCTAGAACATCCACTACTTTACCATGAATACATGGATAAGTAATAACTTTTTTAAGTTAAATGAAGATAAAACTGAAATCTTACTTGTCGATCAGATCTAAGTTTCACATTAACAAGATAATAAAAATATAATTAATCCACCTCAGCAAAGCAAAAGTTTGTTCATTTCTAAATCAAAAGATGCAGAACAACGTATTCATGCCTTTATTGCAAGTCAACTAGACAATTGTAATTCACATTTCATAAGCCTACAAAAAAAAACACGTAATCTGAAACTGGTTTAATGAAGGCTCCCAATAAGAGCAAAAATAAAATGGTAGATGCAGCATTTATTAACCCTAAAGCTATGTAACACAATAACACAATACCCATAGATAGAGAAGCCAGCTCCCTAAACACCTTGCTAAAAACTAATTATTATATACTAATATTTATTAAATGTGCACTACTGCTTGACTGCTACTACACATTGAACATTTTTATATTTTTCTTTATTTAATACTTTAATACTTATCTTAACATTTATTTTTCATTTTCCTTGATTTAAAGTAACCAAAACCTAAGTAACGTTATTATATAAATCAATATATAATGTGTTTTTTCTAAATGTTTCATATTCTGCAGGTTTTGGCACCTATTCCTGCTGGCTAGCGTTGTTTTTACTTATGTGTTTTGTGAGGAATAAAAGTGTTGCCTCACATTTGTTTAGTCCTTGTGAGAAATATTCCTATTTTATCACGCTTTTAAATATTTTGGTATCTCACTTTGGATCTACTGAAATGTGTGAGAAATAAATGTATTTCCTCAAATTGGTTCTCAGTGAGAAATAATCTTATGTCTCACATTTGTAATTGTTAACGGGATATAGGAAATCCCCCTCCAGTGAATAATTATAGTTTTTAAATCATGTACTGTTTGTAATACCCTGTATATTATTCATTTTTTTGTATTATTGTTATATAGTCTCGTATTACCATTTCAACTTTATTTTCTACAACGGTAAAGCACTTTGAGCTGCAACCTTGCATGAAAAGTGCTACATAAATAATTTATTTAGTTTATTATTATTAAAAATAAACTGAGGGACCGAAATTAGTAAATGAAGCACTACACTAGCATTATGCCAGAAATGAGGTATAGCTTAGACTCGTGACAATGCTAACAGCCAATGAAAGTCTATATAGTGCTGACGTGCATTAGAGTCTGAGAGACCAACTGTACTGAATAGTACAAGGACGTAGTGGATGACGGTCCACCATCTTCACGTCCACTTCATTATTACGAAGGTACTATTATTTCAGAAACTTGATTAATATAATATTCTTATGCGATTCTTAGAGGACTCAAGTCAATCCTTTTGAACAAAATTATGTCTTTAAATGTCCCAGTGCTCACTGGAATAATTAGTGCCGTAGCAATATATTGTGCGTACTGTACTTGATCACCTTAAAAGGTGACACAGTAGAATCCTTAAAATATTTGGACCTTAAGGCATAGCCATCTATCTTGAATAAATAACATGGGGATGACCGGTACATTGTGTGTTTAAGTCAATTACGTGTGTTTAAGTCAATACCAGAGCATGCCTTCCACTATATCACGCCTAGAATGAAACCAGTTTTTACCTGTTGCCCCTGAAAATGGTGTTCATTAAAGGCAGACAGAATTGGATAACAAACACGTTTGTAAAATGTTAATTGGTGTTTAGACAAGAGGAATTAACTTCACACTGATTACTAACGCTATAAGACCATTCGAATACAACTATTTAATCATTATACAAGTACAATTGGCCATTTGCATCTTTCTGCATGCCATTCGTTCACCACTTTATTTTGTTTTTTATGTCCCTTATTATACCAGGCAGGTCAGTTAAGAACCAATTCTTACTTACAATGACAGCCTGATTAGCGGCTAAAAAAAAGTCTCCTGCAGGGAACGAATGCGGGGATAACAAAAAGAAAAATCACGAAAGACCATCCACAAAGTACTACTAGCAAGCACCCACGTACCACAGGCACAACATGTACTGTATGTAACAACAAACATGATAATACAGTCTGCTCGGCGCTCAGCATGGATGTGCCGTACTGTTTGATGGGAGGCCACACAGCGGGTGGTCTCTGTGACACGACCGGCCACCACGAGACACGTGAGGCACCCCAGTGAAACGTTGTCTTAAAAAGGCAGTCAGCCATGGTAAGCTATTATACGCTCGAGGTCCGCTAGCTCCCCTTTCTGTGTGCGCGTGCTGAAAAAAACAATCTGGTACTTCTACACAGCCCTGGCTCTGTGTATGGGTACACAAAGTGGTGCAGACCACTCTATCCTAACCCTCTCCATGTTTCTGAGGGAGCATCGTATGGCATTCAAGGGAGAGTTGGTTTTGTTTTGATTGAGGCATTTACAAGGTTCAGAGCATATAATTATAATGTCAAGAGCGACCCAGATCACAAGCCATGTCCAACCAGGTTATGTCATGAGATGTTAGTGTTGTCTTGAAAATGTTTGTCCAGGCTTCAGGCCTTAAAGGATGTCTGTGGCATGCGTGATGCATGCAAATGATAAAAGGTGTGTGATGAGATTAGTAACACTAAGAGACTTCAGAACCATTCAGAAAACAATTCTGACATATTGTTTGAAAACCATGGCTTTATGGCAAGCCATTACCATTGATTTAAGACTTATCTATTCAATAGATACTAGTATCTCTTCTTTGTACGTTTCTCACGCTCATATTGAAGTCCTTCTTTGGTCAGACAATTTGCCACAAGTTCAAATATTCTCCAGAAAGACTGTATCTTTAAAGTCTCGATGCACTCACAATTCTCACCGACCGGAGAAAGCAACACCTGTTGTGTCCATTATGCAATTCGCACACTCTCCCTTTCTCTCTCTCTGTAGTAGTTGTTTGAAAGTACTTCAGGACTTTGTTCTTGACCTAGTACATGTCAAGCAGCTCCAGTACTTCAGACGTGCTAGTCAGACACTGCATTCTGCACACTAGTGGTGCGCTCATGTTGACCCTGACGTTATATTGTGAAATATTGCCATTTGTTTTTAGATGCATCACTATTTAGAGATAGTGGTCGGGTGAAGCCATTTATTATCGCATAATTGTGTGCCCTTTCTTATTCATGAGAACTAAAATCACCCAAATGGCCCTGGTCGACGTGTTGACTGTCGCTCACATTCACGAGTTATGATACCCTTCGATGTTTGGCTTAAAGTATTATATTTTAAATTAGTATTGTTTGCATATTATGCAAACAAGGCCATTATGGGTGTATTTCATGTCGACAGTGACTTTTGCTGGATACTATTGAGTCAAGGAGCAAAACACAAAGACAGTCAAAGGATCTGCAATGAAAAGTAGTTATACTGTATAAATAAGGAAGATAAAATGTTGAAATGCCAATCAGTGTTCACACACTAATAAAGAAATTGAAATGACTAAATAAGTGCTTCTGCCGATGGCAACAGACATTTCAGCCACTCCAACCAGGGAAAGCGGTGGTCACTCTGGGTGCAAATAAATCCCCACAAGCACCTGAAATAACAGGCTTCTCTGCAAGACAAAAGTGGCGCAGATGCACAATAAGACGAATTTGAACAAACACGGGATGCACGGTTGTGAAGCCGGAAAAAAGCCGCTACTGCTCCACTACCAAAACACAGCCAACACTTCCATTATGCCGAACAACACCCTCAACCCTTCTGGAACACATATATATATTAATATATAATAAGAGAAAAAGTGGGTGGGTTCGCTTGCCACCACGGTGGGCGCAGCTATTGCTGCCAGAGGTGTGAATGCCCCTTTACAGTATGTGACATAGTACTAATGGACGAAATAGGCTGAGACTACAGTTGTCATGACATGCCACTAGAGGCAGAGTGCCTGATGTTGAGCAGCCAGTGCTGAAGTCAACAGGCTGTTATTCACACAGCATCTCATCAGGAGACATACATCCATTCAGTTGCTCTCATTTGTCATTTAGCAGTAACCAGGGACTGAATCCTAGCGTGATGCTTTGAGAGGATGTATGGAGAACCAAAGCCTGCACATTACACACAAGGTCAGAACACATCTAAATATTATACCGTCAGTGTCTTCAATCGAAATAAAAGGCAAAACAAAACGTGCTGTGTGATTAATATCTGAAAACTTTATTTGTCCAGGGCTATGAAATGTAATCACAAAGACATTGTGCAAAGAAAGCAGTTTCACACTTTAACTGGTGGGCACATGTAACAAAAGAGGGAAAAAATATAAAGTGGTACACTATGAAGCTAGCACAGAGCATATAAAGAGTATGCTTGAAATAAGACAATTCAATTCACATGCAAAGCAATGTACTGTGACCTGTCATATATATATATATATATATATATATATATATACACATATACACTGCACCGGACCCCCCATTCACAGAGTGTTTGTTCTTATGTCAGTTTCCCCATTTCCTGGCTATAATTATTTATGTGAACACTAAGTTACTGGGCACAGTTATGTGGAGGGGAGAAGGCTGCGGGATAGGGTGAATCCCGTAACCCCCAGCGTGAATACAACGCAATTGACCGATCCCAAGCCCCGCCTTTTTTTTTTTTATCTGACAGACACTCTCCGTCAACTGTCTGTATTCCTGTAATAGATCGCTATGCTGTTTTGCCCAACCGAGTTACAGTAACAAGGTTGGACAAGTAAAAGGGGTGTGTGGCTTAGGATCGGTCACTTCAGTGGGCCGGGACGCTTTCTCATTGTGTGACGCTTCTCTGGTCTCCATGGCTCACACAATAAATCCGTTTGCTACATCTGTGCATAGCCCAAACATATCTGTGAGTGTACTTGACCAAAGAGAGAGAGAGGGAGAAAAGAAGCTACATTTACTGCAATGTTCGATAATGGAAATTAAAAATGGATTGCCTGTTTTTTAGTTTTTTTATTTTTATTGAGAATTGTGCTCAATAGAAACTGTCAAAAGGCCACTAAATCAATAAAACCAATCACTCTTCGCTACATTCGGAGATTGTCGAAATCTAACTACACATTGTTATGATTAAACACCGTGCACAACAGCTTTAGAAGAATGTCGAAACAGGATTGCATGAAATACTGTACATAGCCATTCCAAAGGAGTCTAGATCAAAAGGCTAGGATTACTGTACGTCATGTGTTGCTTTTATAATACCGTATGATGATCATTTCTGTTTTATAATTGATATTTTAAGTACGTGCAAACAAATAAAATATTAGCTTCTACAACATATATTTCAAATAATTTTTTTTAATTGAAAAAATATAACGTAATAGATTTTTCCAAAATGGAACATACTGTATGCAGATACGTATTGCTCTAGCAGATCCTGCCCATTACTTATGTAATTCAAGCGAGGTCGGGGGGGGGGGGGGGGGGGGTG
>JAODLL010034942.1:0-22303 GCA_026546735.1 Forbesichthys agassizii | reverse complement strand
TGAATTTGTATGAAAAGTGCTATATAAATAAAGATTGATTGATTGATTGATTGATTGATTGATTGATTGATTGATAAGAAAGGCCAAAAGATTGCCCAGTAGTACCTCACAACCGTTCCCTTCCCTTGGATCTGGACAAGCTGACAAGCTTGTTTTTACTGAAAAGATTTAGGAACATAGTAGGACATGTGTCCTATATGCTTGTCAAAACCATGTGTGCTATTTGTATGATGACGTAATAGAAGGCAGACATACTGCATTTGTATGGACAATTGTGATTTGCACATTCAGCAAGTTTTCCTTTTATCTTTATGAATGTGTGACCTATTATAGAAACAATCAAAATAAAAGTTTTGTGGGAGCAGGATGAATTATAATACAATATTGCATCATTTAGCCATAAATGGCACCCACCCATCCAGTTATATGACAAAAAGTTAAGCTAAGTAAATAAGTCTAAAGGTAACATTCAGTTCTACAGTTACAAATGTCATTTAGGGCTTTGTTTTGAGTGCTTTAATTGTGACTATTAGTCGTGTGTTGTTTAAGTTGATGTTACTGAATTTCCAGATGAGGTTTAGTACAGCACTTTAGTAAAATTAGCATAGCACAGGAACAAAACACAGTTGACTGGTCCTTTCCAAATTCCCATGTTGTGGGGTGTGTGTTTGTAATCCACACATGCCTCCTTTCCCGCAGGACTTTGTGATTTACCTCATGAGTGGCACCAACACGGTGTTCGGCTGCTGCAGGGAGCACTCCAATGGCGAGGACGAGGAGCGTCTGAAGGTGGACATCCTCCTCTTCGCCCCTGACGTCTTGCCGCAACACTGTTGCGTGCGTCGCCTGGACCCCGTCGCCACGCCCTTGGCAGGGGAGGCCAAGCGCACGGTGACCATGCTGAAGCCCCTCCACGGGGCTCCCGTCACTAGAAATGGCGTCCCCCTGAAGCAGGAGGCGGAGCTTAGCCAGGGCGACCTGGTGGGCTTGGGAAAACACTACCTTCTAATGTTTAAAGACCCTACCGGCACACCTGTGTCCCCCAGTACGCCTTCGTGGATGACCAGACTGTGTCCGGGCAGCGACCCCACCCAGGTCTCTTGTCAATCATGTGGCTCATCCCACTCTGTCAAAGCGCTCCACAGGAGGCCCGCGTGCCCTCGGTGGAAGGACCCGGAGGGGGCTGAGGCATGTCTCTGCTACGAGCTGGACCAGGAGGACGCGGTCCTGCAGGAGATCCTGGTCATGCTGGACCCGAGCGGGGATGAGCCCAAGCTGACGCCCGCTTTCCTGCTCAGCCTGTGCATGCAGCACTCGGCCGCCAACTTCCAGTTCACCCACTTCAGGGAGCTGCTGCTTCGCGTCGCCAGCCAGATTCAGACGGTGATGTGGGTGAGTGTAAAACTCTTCTGACGCTGTTGTGCCGAGGAATCTCAGATCAACCCAAAGTGTGTATCTCTGTGTATTCAGCACTGAGTTCCCCTGAGTCCGATAAAGAAAGCAATGTAATCAATGGTGTCATCAGCGTTTGCCAGCGTTGGCAACTGGTTCCGGAATGAAATGGATATTTTTTTTTATCTGTTTCCTCCCTTCCAGGAGAAGACAAAGGAACTTGCTGCACTCCAGCCTGATATGTAAGTAAACTCTCAACCACAAGTATTCATTAGGGCCAAAGAAAAACATGACAGTGTCCTGACTAGCTTCTGACTACATTTGACACTGGATACCTCAAGCTATTCTGTGTGAATAACACCGCACGCAAGCTGACATGCTCAAATAGGTCTGACGGAAACAACGGAGAACCTGTAGCCCCGCCTTTACATTACAAATAGCAGCTGCTTGCTCAAGACTGTCTAGCAAGCTGACACAGACATCTCCATTCTAACATTAGGTTTTATTTCGCATTATTTCACATTATTATCCATTAAGGATACTGCAAAGATTAACTCTGTCTCTGCTTGTAGTTTGTGAAATAGTATAATACTGTCATACATATTGAGTATTTCTCCTAAGCACAAGAACATACATTTTCCACATTTGTAGACTTCATGGGCTTTTCAGGAATCAGAAGTAATATGGAATGGATTAACTTGAGAGGCATTTTCAACCACATGATACTGGTGATATGCTGTCTTCCCTTTTGTGAGTGATATGAAAACTAACACACATGTTTTTAAAAGGACGATTGGTGCTCAGTTAATAAAGAAAAGAAAAACCCTGCTGTATTTATGCATGCATTTATTTAGTGTTGCACTTACCTATCCAAATAGTATACTTTTGTTTCCTTTATAAAGTCTGCCTAATTGTCTTTATTTACCTTTTTCTTTTGTTATATAAAAGACTTTTCATTTCATTGGCTTCATTGAGTTAATGATTAAAGTACATTCTAACTGAATTTAGAAACAAGAAACTAATAAATGAGTACATGGTACACAGATGTCTGGAAACAATTGATTGTGAAGGCCCACTCTGTATTACAGGACAGCCAATGATGAAAACCCTGAAGAAACTGAGGCATTACAGCTCCTCAGCATGGAGGAGCTGGTCCCAGGTCTGCAGCCACTGCTGCTGTGGATGGCCAACTCCATTGAGCTGCTGCACTTCATCCAGCATGAGGTCCCCATACTGCTGCCCTGGAGGCACAACCAGGAGGACGATGGTAGGCTTGCACTGTATATAGGCTGTGTTAACTAACACACTACATGTACAGTATCCACAGCACTGCAGCTCTTTAGCATGTGGTATTCAAGTGCTTAACATACTAACAGTTTGAGCTATAAAATCAAAAGTTCAGTAAAAGTAAAAAAAAACTATACAATCAATTAACAAAATAATTTAAATAGAAGATTGTTTTTATTTATTTGAAGAACAAGGAGGAGCAAACCATTTTTTAAATTGATTTAGTCAGTGAAGATGGTATGGTAATGCTTGGGTGATATGGCTGAGTATCTTCTGAATAAAACGGAAACATTTGCATAAATGTCCAATTGGCATGCTTACCCTGGGTAGCATGCAGATGGAAAACAGAATATATCCTCAGATAGATCCCTGAGGGACCCCACAGCAAGTTAGGGGAAGGGTGAATGTCTAGTACAAAATGTTGTTATTTTATGTATGCACTGAGCTATGATGTACTCTACATACATATCCATAAATGGTATTATGACCTGTATAATATGTTTTTATGTTTGGTTGGTCTCTGTTCCTAGGATGTTTGAACTCAGAGATGTCATCTACTCAGATAGCCTGCGAGGAAGCTATGACCGTTCTGGAGGAAGTCATCATGTTCACTTTCCAGCAGTCAGTCTACTACCTTACTAAAGTATGTTTTACACACACACAGACACGCAAACACATACACACACACGCACGCACACGCACACAGACATATACTGTATGTGGACATTACTATTTTGGATTTGGTTGGGATTATTTTTCCAAACCAGCTGTGAATCCTTTTGAACGTAAAAGCTTTTAGCTTGACTTACACGTGAAACAGAACATGGTACTACAGTAAGTAAACATCATGTTCTGTTTTCATTGACTGTACTGCAGGCACATAAACACAACTATCTGTCTGGCACCCACTGTCAGGAAAGGTCTGTGAGATATTGAGCGTGCTGCCTTTTCCACAGGAATAATAACATGGCCAATCTCATTTCCCAAGGTTACAGCAGTTTGTTAAATAACATTTCATTGGTTCGCATAAAAACTCAATGGAAATGAACACAGTGCGTTTTTTTTTATCATTGTGCATTGCCATATACACCGTGAGAAATGTTGCACATAGACACCAGCAGTCCAAAAGCAGTGTTTCTGAACCTACAGTAGAAGAGACAGTATACAAGTTGTTCCGGGAAGATTCATTACTGCATTTGAAGGCTTTTCTACTAAAGCGGAATATTACTACTATCAACCCTCTTACCATACCAGGCCATGTAGACCCCTGGACACATGACAACCCTGCCAATAACTGTCGGAAGCGAGAAAATTAAGTACAAAAAGTGTGGACGTATACATAGAGAGACCACAGTACATGCAGTCCATTGTTTTATAGAACAGCCCTGACCTTAGACGTGTTTCAACTGAGGACACAGTAGCTACTAGTTAGCATATTTTGCTCTTGGCCAATATGTTTTTAACAAAACAATGTCCTCCTTTTCCAATTTGACACATTATGTTAAGGGTAATAGTTAAGAATAGTCAGGTATATATACACATGAACCAGGGGTATTGCATTATTTGTCTATAATGTTGTCACAATGCAATGTGAAGTATCTACTGTAGAGAAGCAGAAAGCAGAGAGGCTGGTATGAATGGCAATCATGACCAGAAGTCTGTACTCAGCAATGGAAGAGAATGATATGTTTTAAAAATAATTGACTGACAACATGTGATCTGTAGTGATAGGAATGCAGTTTTTTTTTACTGTATACCAGTCAGGTTTATATGGTCTATTCTAGATCTGATGCTCTTGCTCGATGTGAACGTTTGTTTTTACTAGCTGTGTGATGTCATGGGTGTGACACAATAGTAGCTGCATTAGAAGTGCTGGCGATAAGGGTGGCGTCTGTGTGAGAGACGGCGAGGCTGAAGAATTGCACATCGCTTGCCATGAGACACTCGAGCTGGCTAGTTTTAGGAACGATAAGTGTTCATATTTTATCTCTTTTTTGGGGGGTGTCACCGCATTGGCAACAAAGCAGGCATTGGACATCTTATCTCTATGCTCCATTCAAGAGGGTGGGGTTAAGATTGTTTTCTGCAAATTTCATCAAATCCCTTCCTGTGAGCATTACTTTCTCAATCACTCAACGGTATAGATCAGTCAACACAACGACAAACCAACTGTATGGGCTCAATATACAATATGCTAATCATTAAATGTATATTTTTATTCATTGTTCATTCTTATTTCTCAGAATGATAATTACAGTAAATATGATATGATTATATTCACTGGACGTTCACTGCACAAAGTGGCACCGGCATCATGATTGTCTCTATCCATAGCAGTCAATGCACAGACAACATCAGCTAATGTATAATGTACCACCCACAGACCATGTACTCAGCGCTGCCAGGCATTCTGGACAGCAACCCCTTCTCGGAGAACGGTCAGCTGAGAGTGCCCGATGGGGTTCACAGCCTTCAGGAGGTGCTGAAGGAGGCCTTGAGGCTTCTGAAGGCCTTCCAGGTGCACCCAGACATCACCTTACAACTCTGCTCCTACCTTTTCTTCTTCACCAATGCATCGCTCTTCAACACCCTGATGGAGAGAGGTCTGTCACATAACTACTTTTGTTGTGCGATATACTGTATTGTCCCAGAAAGAATTACGATAAACTATATTATTGAATCATGTAAACAATGTTGTTCCGTCATGTGACATCAATTGTTTGTTATGATTGTTTAAACCAATAACTTTCTTACATGAGCAACACACATGTAAATATAACAGGCAATATTATTGATGTCTAAAAAATGTTCGAGGTTATGTCCATATATCGCACGATATGTTGATATATTAATTATCGTGACAGGCCTAGGTAGTATCAATGCGACTACACTACATCACTCTAGTAAAAGCCACAGCTCCTCTTTAAAGAGTGTATATATGATCTTGTCTGCCACTAGATGTCACACTGAGGACCAGTATCTCAGACCAAAACAAATGCTTTGTGGATCCCACACACACACACACAGACACACACACACACACACGCACACCACCGCACACGCACACACACACACTCACACACGCACACACACACACACACGCACGCACACCAATGCACACGCACACATACTAATAATAGTGTGATGTCACTCTCTGCTCAGGAGTCCTTACTCCACTATATATTTACATAGAAAATAGTTGTTTGTACTGTATATTACTGTTATTAATGTTATATAACTATATCAATGCTTAAAATGTTTTATAGAGGACCTTTATTAAGGTGATTGACATTTCTGCTTTTTATTCTGTCCAAATAATGTAATTAAAGTGTAACTGCACACAATTTTTGTGTGTTTTGAGGTGTACACTAAATAATTAGACTAGACACATAAATGTTGGTGCTAATACTGACACAACTCATGTTGTTATACAAATCTGTATTTTATGGTGTGAAAAAAGCTATAACACACTATATGTCATATCCGTAAAAAATCGTTTTAGGACTTGGCTTGTACACACGGTCCGCTTTTGTGTCATCAAAATAAATTGATGTTAACGGGGGCCCCCTTTCTTAGCCCCTCCCCTCACTCAGCTCCTTGACTACATTTTATTTGGACATTTGTCAAGTTGTGCAGTGGGTAGTCAGGCTCAGGGCTGGGGTGAAGTTACACTTTAACATATTTTTGCATACACTACACAAATACGTATTTATTCCTCATTACTTGGCTAGGTTCTGGCGGTGGGTTCTACCAGTGGTCCCGCGGTGTCCAGATTCGGGCCAACCTGGACCTGCTGTTGGATTTCACCCAGAGCACTGGCCTTGGAGATCTGGCCACGGAGTTTTTCCAGAAGCTTTCTGCTGCCGTCAATCTGCTGTCCACGCCCAAAGAAACTCTGCTGCAGGTCAGAGAACATCCTCCTTACCCTTCCTGTTTGTTGTACTGAGGGAGGTGGGACCGCAGCAGCGCTAGTCATGTGTGGTGTCAGCGCTTTTATGGCAATTAACAGTTAAGTGTGTTTTTAAGTGTGTTTATGTTTAAGGAGGACTCCTGTGGCATTTATTAGGATAGCTGACCTTCACTTTGCCTTTAACTATAGCCTCAAGGACAGGATTGTGGTTGGTTTCTGTTTTTATGTGTTATAGTTGTTACATGTTTATGTACAAATATTTTTTTGTACATACAACATGTAGACCACCTTACCAAAATACCACAAACACCACTGCTGCTACATTATATTTTAATTTGAACACACTATAGTAAAACTAGGATTACTCAGATAAAATTAAGTCATCCTTTGTTTTTCACAAAATGTATTAAATAATGTCTTACCTTTATCTTAAATAATTTATTATGCAACATTTAACAAACCAAATGTATTTTTTTATCAATTCAATGAAAATATGGCTGATGTTTCATTCTGACAAGCAACACTTTGACAATATATAGTTAATCTAGAGACGGGGAAAGTAAATACTTCATGTCAGCACAGAACCGATACTAAAATTGCATTAGAAATATAAAATTCAGAAGTTAAATTTGTTTCCTTTAGACCCAACCCTTATAAACATTAAACGAAGCAAAAACCTTACATGAACATGTTAAATTCATGTGTGAAGGTTTTTGTTTTTTTTGGTAAATCCTTGCTAGTAGAACAGTAGCTTGCTTACCTAATCGTATCTTTCTCACTTATATGTACTTAATCTTTCCTTACTCCAATCCTTCAGCACTTTATTTTTCTCATGACGTAACCTCTTGTTAACTGTGCTAAAGACGAAGGCTGAAATAGTAATAAATGCAGTGTATTCGCAACCATAGAGACTGCTGCGTGAAATGGTCTGACTTCAAAAGACAGGGAATAACGGTTGAACAAACATCCTGACAGGCATAAGGACCATGTGGTGTGTTAACGATAAGGGTTGTTATGTGCCACTGTTGATGATTTTTCTCACACAGTCCTTCCTACTGCAATAACATGCTGCACTAACCATGGTTTCACATTGATGATAAATGTAATAGTGTTGTGTAATGCTCTTTCTATTACAAACAAATATGAATGAGATGGATGCTCAAGCTTCAGAAGAATAGCTTTGCTTTGCGTTATACAGTATGCTTTGTATTACAGCATTCAATTAGATTAGATAATCTAATACATTATTCTGAGGGTGTAGCTTGAGCTTGTGTGTGCTCTGCAGTAACTTGGCAATCTCTTGTTTCCTTTTGGACAAAGGGGCAAACTAACGTTGCCTCTTCCACCATGCTGCCAATCTTGACTCATGGTATCAATATGTCACTCAAGGTTTAACCTTCGCAGGGTTAATGTCAAGCTAAAGCACTGAAAGTTATCATCCCGGCAAGCAATACTGTATCTTTCAGAGGATTAACACATGCCTTGAAACACTTGTTTTCAGTGTATAACTCATTGCCTTGGTGCCAAGCCTGAAATATCCTCCAGTAGCCTACAAGACCGCTTTAGACAAGAGGCCTCTGCCTTTGTGGGATTGGATGGTTGCTTAGGAAGCTGGTGGTTTTGGGTGTACCTCCCATGGCACGATTCGGTCATTTTGTGGTTGGAAAAACAGTGCACACACCCACGTAATATTGACTTTTCCATCCAGAGCTAGCGCCGCTAGCTTGCTAGCACCACTAGCTTGCTAGCACAAAACAAAAAGACATCCTAACAATCAGTTGATGTTGTTCTCTATTGGGTAATTAATTTAGTCTGAAATGGGGGGAAAATATTTTTCTAAAACCTTCGCCCAACAGAGATGTTGTGTTAAATACTTAGTGCAGGTTTTGATTAGTCTGAATTCTTTCTGTACACATTTATTAAAACAATTTAACTATTAAAGATCAAATGAACAAGGACTACATGATAACTAGCACAGTTAAAGGTATAGTCAGTAATTGTGGAGAGAGAATTTTGATATTTAAACTCGATCAAAACAAAAACACCCCTCCCTTCAATGCTATAGGGTGCTATACCTCAGAAGCTCCACCCCACTCATTGGATGCCAAGGCTAATGCCAGTGATATTATTATGTTGTGTAGTTTGCACCACTTTGTTTATGTTGCCATTTACAGAGCCTGGGCTGTGTAGAAATACCATAATATATTTTCGGCACACACAGGAGCCAGCAAGTGGACAATGAGTAGATACTATGTTGACTCATTCAACTTTATATTCAACTGTATAACATGCCAATGACAAAAAGTAATTTACAGCAGTTATTTAATGTAGGGTCTAATTTTGTTTTGAGGCACAGAGCAGATAGAAGAAGCAAACTGAATATGAGAGAAGCTCATATTTTTGCAGTTTACGTGGTAATTAAATGTTTCTTGCTTTAAAAAATAAAAATAAATGTATCAGCTGTGTTTTTTTAGGCCTACCACAACAGAGAGAGAGACTGTTTTATGTGTTGCATAATTTCAAGATCTATAATAAGATGTGAGTGTTTTAGTGGTTTTTCGAGGCATTTCCATGCTGTTCTAGTGGTGTTTTTAGGCTTAAGTTCTTTTCCATGTTTGTTTACGTCCTGTCCCAGACGTCCTGGAGCTCTCTGAGGAGAGAGTTTGTGGCGTTGAACACTGCCCAGCTCCACCACATGCTCAGGGAATACAACTGTGGCAAGGCCTGTCCCTCTGGATGGAGCCCCTCCCCCGATGATGCCCAGGACGCCCTCCGGACTGGTGTGTATGCCTGCCTGTCTGTCTGCCTGTCTGCTTTCCTGCCTGCCTGTATGTCTATCTGTCTGTCTGTCTGCCTGCCTGTGTGCTCATCTGTCTGTCTGTACATATTCCCGCCTGTACTCCTATCTTTGCTGTTCTTCCTGCCACTGCACATACACACCAATGGGCCCTCCTAGCCCATCGCCATGGTAATCCCGTCCTGCTGCGGCCCCACCACCCTTCCTCCCTCTGTCCCAACCAATCAGCTTCATCGTAGGATTACCTCTCAAATCCCCCTCTCTCTCCCTGCCTGGGACACGGCACCTGCTAGTCTCCATGTCTACGTCTAACCGGGCTTTAACCTGGAACAGTTTGATTGACTCTTAAGTCAAAGCATTTCACATGGTTACATGAGCTTTATGTTATGGTGAGATGAGGAATGATGCGTTGAAATGAACCGTGGATAATAGTACAGTGGGTAGGTACATTATACCTGCAAGGTGCTTTATGATCATCTACTGGTGTTCACCACAGTCACACCTTTGCTCACCCGTCAGCGATGGAACCAGTGAAGGAACAGCCACTTGGTCGGACATTTTATCACCAAGTCCTCAACAGTGTTAAGTGTTACTCACGTCATTTAGACAAAAGTCTCTTTTTTTAAAATACAAGAAGCAACAAAATAAAATGGCAACATTTTTAAACATAAGGCAAATTTAGTATATATACTGTGTAGAACCAGACTCTACTGTGGCTGTGTAGCTGAGGTGCGTAAACATTTATTTGCCAATTTGAACGCACCTCTGAGCTCGTCTCTTCCCTACCCCCCGCCCCCCCCTTGCAGCTGACATCTTGGAGAATTTCGACAACCACCCGCCTCTCGTACTGCCCAGTAGCTCTTTCCACCTGGAGCTGGGGAAGCCCATCGAGGACCCCGGTCTCTTCCAACAGCTCCACCGCCTGAGGGGCTTTGTGCGGTGCCGGCGGAGTGACCAAACCCGGCCAGCTCCTCAGGCAGCACCGCCGGTACACGCCTTGCTCTTGTGCTGACCCCCGACACTCACAGACATTGGGGGTTGGGGTTATTAATGTTTAATTAACGCCATGCCTGTTCCTCTACATGTTTCTACATGTGTAGTAATTTGTTGATATATTTTTTGTATATTTCTGAAACAGACTATACTTATGTATTAAGTCTGTTTTTCTACATATGTATTGGTATAGTCTGTTTCTCTACATATGTATTGGTATAGTCTGTTGCTCTACGTATGTATTGGTATAGTCTGTTTCTCTGCATATGTATTGGTATAGTCTGTTTCTCTACATATGTATTGGTATAGTCTGTTTCTCTACATATGTATTGGTATAGTCTGTTGCTCTACATATGTATTGGTATAGTCTGTTTCTCTGCATATGTATTGGTATAGTCTGTTTCTCTACATATGTATTGGTATAGTCTGTTTTTCTACATATGTATTGGTATAGTCTGTTGCTCTACGTATGTATTGGTATAGTCTGTTTCTCTGCAGACAGTCTACTGTACGTTTTTCTTACTGTGTTCATGTATTGCCTTCCCCCCACCCCATTCTCCCACAGACTCCCAGCTATGTGGGAGCAGACAGGCCATGTGAGGCCCCGCCCCGGCCCTCCGTGGCCCAGGACCATCCCCGCCGAGAGACCCCTGACTCGGTGAAGAGCCCCTGCCCGGGGGTAGCGGGGGCTGGGGCCCGCTGCGAGGCAGTGCTGCTGACCCAGAAGCTGAAGAGCCTGGAGCTGCAGAACAGCCTGCCGGGCCAGGCCGACCTGGGCTGCCACAGGGGCCTGGCCCTGGACCCCTCCTGCCTGCTGACGCCCCCCAATACCCCCCAGGGCTTGGAGCTGGCCGAGCTGGAGGCCGGCCTGCGCGAAGGAGCTTGCCAGCACCAGAGAGGTACAGTTAAAGGGGAAGTAAGCGATGCTGGAGATAAAAGACTTATATTATAAAGATTTGATATTTACCACGGCTGGGGGTTAGTGTTGTGTGGTGGCACGGTCTGCACAACATTGTTTGTATTCCCATTTAAACATCCTGCATGGCTCTTTGAAATACCTACATATCATTTTACCCATTATAAAGCTTTGGATTAAGCAACCGCCAAATAAGATAACTGTAATCTAAGCAATGCATGATTAAGCATAGCAGTGTTTACTATGCAAGCTAGCGATTCACACACTAAACTAGGAGGAGGCTCATGGCTGCGGTTACGGTACTCACTTTACAACCTCGTGCAACAAGGATGGCTTTGGATACAGTGTAAGATGGTTATTTACAAAAAAAGATGATGAATGTTCACCACAGTAAGCACACACAGGTAAGAGGAAGTCATAAATTGGCCAGTCCAATGTGTCACCTTAAATGAGGTTCTGACAAAATGGCAGAACCTCAAAGGGCCATTCATGGCTTGCAGCCACACAGCAGGATTTGATTAAAGAGATCACTGAGAATTTCACTACCGCCACAGACTGCATGGCTACTTCCTTCCCTACCTAGTTAACCGCTCCTGATTGACGGAGTCCATTAAGAGAAGAATTTAGAAAGTTGACCCCGGCAGACCTGTGGCATATTTGTTCTTAGAAAGTTCCAAGTCCTCATAAATGTGTCTGACAGGAGGTCTCTCTCTCAGGAGTCAGAGATGCTGGAGAAAGCCATAAGGTGCTCTCTCAGAAGATCCACTCTACACATTGGACAGACCTTGCCAAGGCTGTTGTGTGGTGCGGTCTGCACCACTGTATGTCTCCCATGTACAGAGCCAGGGCTGTGTAGAAACACCAGATTATATTTTCGGCAAACACACAAAACGGGCAGCCGTGAGGAGATACTCGTTGGATGATACAAAAGCTGTATGTTTACTAGCTTAGAATCGCTGACGTCACCTTAATGACGCTTATGTGCTGCTGCCCTGCTCATTGGGGCGTAGTTTCTCCTCATGTGAAGGAAAGGCTGTTTCCTCTCAGCACCTATTGTTCTTGAATGGAAATGTTCAGCCATGAGATCATCGATGAAGTGAGAGTACGGAAAGTGGAAGGGTGTGTGAGTGGGGGGGATGGGGTGTATATCATGACCCTATTTTAAACGTTGTATGGTGTAGTCATGGAAAGGAACATACATGGGATCCTTCATGCGGATATAGCCGCATGTGATAACAACTAAAGGAGATTTTCAACAGGAGGTCTGCAACCACTAGTGGGTCCTCAGAGTTACTACAGGATGTCCAAATTATTTGATCCCAAACTTTTGTTTTCCAAACATTTACAATAAGTCAGAAAATACACATTAACATAAATACAACTTTTAATATTTAAGATACACATGGATCCCTGTGCAATTATGAAATTATCTTGAGAGCTGAGCTAATCTATGATAAACCACTTTATGTGTGGCACCAATAAAACATGAGAAATTATTGCAAATACTGTTTTTCATGGGGCCTTGGCTTACAAAATTTGAAGACCACTGAACTAGCTGATACACTGAAGAAATTAGGCTGACTGGTCAGACCACCTTATAAGTTAAAATGCATATAGTCTTTCAAACATTGAAAAAAAGTAAATATTTTAAGTAAATTATAGCCTCATATGGTTGCCATTGTTAAATTCTAGGATAAAATACTAAACTTGGGACTGCAAGTGATTTACTGTAAACTGTTAACACTTTTTAAAGTTACTTTCTGGTGAATAATGTACATGTTAACTACATGGCTTTTTATATTATCTAACCTTAACAAAACCTTACCTTTCCTCTCAACCCCGGTGGCTCAGACTATTAGCGGGTAACGCTATTTTGGAAGCTTTGCTAATCCTTTAATCTGTGGCCAAGAATTACAGAGAGGTGGTGATGTCAAGAGAGAAAAGAGCAGTGGCTGGCCCGTCATGGGAATTTACAGTTGGGTTGGTGCGTGGAATCCTAACCGGGACAGGCATTGTTCTGCACAGGTCCTGCGTGGGGGGCAGGCAAGCCGCATGTCAGATAAGGGAAGGGGGAAGGGGGGAGGGGTAGGAGGGGTTGGAGGGAAACAGGAGCAAGCCTAGAGCAACAAAGATGTAAACGCACCGTTAGCAAATGCTAATGTTGCTGTTTGTGTGGCTCAGGTAGGCCATACGTGCCACAACGAGCATGTTAGCGATGCTAGGTAAAGCTAACTAAAGAGGACTGAGCACTATACTGTAAGTTTGCTGTCCGGCCTATTATTAATATTAAATGTATCACTGATCAGATAAAAAATAATTGTTTATGCTTCAAAGCTGCAAACCTCCTGGTACCTGTTGCATCACCAACCTCTGACGCAATATCACGCAGTGTGTTTGTCCAGCAGGGGAAAGTGTCCTGGACGGGAACGGAGTTGTGAAAGACATGGGTGAAGCAGACTGGGAGGAGGTGTTTACAGTGGAACTTAAGCGAGGGCCTCACGGTTTAGGTCTGGCTCTTGTGGATGGAATGGTACGTCGATATTAAGCATTTTCCTGTACACTATAGATAAACATTGAATTTAACTTTGTTTAATAGTTGAAATATATGCTGTAAAAGCATCCATGACCAAGATGAACATAGACTGTATAAATGGACAAACCCTCTGTGACGACAAAGTCGGACATTTTACAGTAACATTGGAACGACGGGGATTGACTCCCTATTGCAGCCAGCCTCAAGTGACCATTTGATGAGGTTCTGCACTTCTGCATTGTGTTGGTCTAATCCAGGGGTGGGCAATTATTTTCACTTGAGGGCCACATTGAAAATGTAATTTTATGTTGTATTACTAATTCTAAAATGTTTGATGTACTGTACCGGGTGGGCCGGGTAGAATGTCTCAAAGGGCTGCATCCGTCCCTTGGGCCTGACTTTGCCCAGGTATGGTCTAACCCCTACCTGCTCCATAATGCTGTTATTGTGGTCACTCAGTGACCGTCACTGTACTGTATATCATTTTCGATAAAGAAAATAAACTAATACATTTTATTTTTGTGCATTTAGCACAGTACAATCACTTAGTTTGGAGGTACTTTAAAATCCTTGCTCTGCGAATCCTATGCTGTGCAGATCTCAAGGCTAATCAGATTAGACTGTAAAAACTACTGAGATTTAAAGTGAAGAGAAGAACACACTGCCTATCAAGAGTAATCAAACTAAGTGCCTCTAGAATCTGAACTGAATTGGCCATAAGCAGGCTGAATGTGAAATTGAATTGATAATGACATTTATCTTGTATATTGTTGTGCAATACTCACAAAATCTACAGTATGCAATTCATGTAAATGTTTAACTTTTTACACTCTGAGTTCACTGTTATGTTGTGGTTGCAAGAGAGTAGCCTTGTGAGACCGTCCTGATCTCGCAAGATGAAGTTTAATTTCGCCGTGAGAATCAGTCTGGAAAGCCTAGCAATAATTTTGAATGTGTCAGAGTAGCAACTAAAGTTACCAATCAGCATTGTGTTTATAGTTATACAGGCGTGGTTTAGGTTTGCCAACTGCCAGGTATTTTTACCTACTATTATTTTTTTTACCTATATATTATTATTTTACCTATTATTTGGACCTATTAGTGTCTATTAGTGCCTGCCCTTTACAAACATCGATGCACGGCTCCCCAGATAGAGTTGTGACATCTGGCATGGCAGGTTAGCAGCAGAGGGTGGACATTACTACATTATACATTCTAAATTATATAATAAATAATAATAATAATAATAATAATAATAAATAGATTATAAATCTACTGTGTGTACATAAGGACCAAGCAAATTTTACCAAGCGAGATACAGAATAAGCCTATGTCACACTTGAAAAGAAATGTACGTAGAAGTAAAAAAACGATTACACATTTTTGAATGGTGTGTATTGCGAGCCAGTTCATCCATGTGCAGTACTACCAGCCACCACAAAACACTGCCATTTCAAGCCTAGACACTGCCCCCCTGGGGTGCCGGCAATAGACCTTTTTCACAGACCTGGGCAAAGTCAGGCCTGGGGGCCAGATGCCCTTTGAGACATTCTACCTGCCCGCTTGGTACATCAAACATTTTAAAAATAATAATTAAAGTGAACTAGTTAAAGTGAACTGTTAAGTTGGATTATGAAAAATGTGTTGCATAGTCTATATATACATAAATATGCAAGTTAACAAAGTTAGCTATATTGTGTTTCATTTTTTAATGTTTTAGCATGTTGGTTAAAAAAGTATTGTGGCCCGCAAAGTTCTCTCAAATTTTCAATGTGGCCCCCAAGTGAAAATAATTGCCCACCCCAAACCTATGAACATTTATTACTTGGTAAAGACATATGGTGAATTTGACAAGTGTATTAGCTGACAATTATCTTAGACAGACTATGCCAAAAGTCCTTATATAGTGTATCTGCTATACTTTTTAAATGTGTGTTGTAAACACACGACTGTAAATGTACAGTATTTGATTAATCAGATTGCTGTTACATGTGTGTTATGTCTGTGTAATGTTTTTTGTTAGAAAACTTCCCTGAAGATGAATGGGATTTATATCAAGTCAGTGGTGCCCAGCTCACCCGCTGCACACTGCCAGAAGCTGAAGGCAGGCGATCGTATCCTGGCTGTGAATGGCACTAGCCTGGTCAGCATGGAATATCACAGGTGAGCATTGGATTATTACTGGAAAAGTATCCAACACATTTTTTTTCTACTTTTCATTCCATGTTATTCTGTGTTTCCCACAGCGGGAGAGACCTGATCCGATCATCTGGAGACTCCCTCAGAATGCTGGTTGCCAAAATTGAGTCGAGAACAACAATCAAGGATTCTGTTACCGCCACGTGTTGAAGGAAGAGCTTTTATTGGCTATCAAGTGCAATTAGACTCACTGGAGGAGTTGGGACTTTGGCTTCATACTACTTTGCCTCAGAGGGAGAAATGTCTATCAGTATTTCTTACAGGAGTTGCTGTCCTACCAAAGGAAAGACAGATTCTGCTTGTCTGTTTTTGTTATTTAATGCTGTATTGTGTATCTCATATGAAATAGTCCAGGCAGTTCAGCATAACAAACATGGACACTTACAGACTGTTTACGGTCTGCGTAAAACCAATACATTCCTGCTATTTGACTTGTCTAATCTAGCCTACAGGTTAATATACTGTACATGTAGCCATGTTTGTGAATGCCATTTCATACCAAAAATTGGTTAACACTACTTTAATGCTAGAATTTTATAAAACAATGCTCTATGATCATGGTTCTGTCATGTATAGTTGCTAGCAGGTAAGATGTTATTATATTTGCTAGTTATCTATATGAATGTCTAAAAACAAGTATGCATCTTCGTGTAACCAAACAATTTGTGTTTGATTATGTTTAGATTATGTTCATATTTCAATCGCTGACAACTTTTACATGCATACTGTAGTTTTAATTGTGGCCTTGGTACAATGAACATTACATTAAAGCACCGTTTGCAGAGCTAGCCATCATAGTGTATGTTCCACTAATGAGTGACTTGCAACAAATATTGCATGCATGAGTTTTGTTTCCACAGTGTTTCTGCACAGCCTAAATTAATTTAAATTAAGTTAAAATTAAGAACAGAAGGCAATAACAAAGTGTTATTCCTTGGAGTGAAAATGTGATTGATCACTTCAACATTTGAGAAAATGTTATGACAGAAGTATAGTACGATAGGTGACTCATGGATGAATAACATCTCATATCTGATATGTCATTTTGTAACTATCATTTGCTCGGTTTCATAGACATGGATTAAGCCTAGTCCAAGATTAAAACATCGATTCAATGAAATGACTCCCTTGAAGCAGATCCTTAGTAGGGCTTAATCCATGTGTGTGAAACCGGCCCATTGTGTTGTTGCATGATGACACAGAAACAAATGTATTTTTGTTTTGCTAAAGTCAGTGACTGGTACAGTATGTATTTAACATTTGCAGTTGTACAATGCATCAGTAACAGCTCTTTGATTGGAAGTCTGTAATTTCTGTATCTTTTTCTTTTATTACTTGGGCAACAGTGTTAAGTCCACAATTATAGTGACAACAAGAGTATTACATTTTTTTAAATATTTATATTTCCTGGTCATTTTAAACATACAGAATAAAAACTATTTTTTTCTTTGGAAAGCTTAATGATCCATTACTACTGTACTATTTAATTAACGACTACACATTACAGCGTGCCCGGACATATGTTTAAACGCTGCTAAAGCAAGTAACAAGAACAAATGAAGCAACGGCGTGCTTTCTCAAGTGATTCCAGTATTCACTGGAGCCAGGAGCCTCAGGGAGACAAGGGTGTGTCTGCCCCAGCACGCTTTTAGCGGGACGCCACATTAGCTACTGTTTATAGCTGCTTTGTGGTTTCCACTGGTCTAGCACTTTCCACTCCCCAGCGCAGCCCCCGTGGCATGAGCTATAGGCTATGCTGTGTTGTGTAAAACAAAGCTATTCTCAGCTCCAGGTTAAACACTTGAATGCACACGTCTATGCTCAATAAGTGATTAAAGGTGACAAAAGCTGCTGAGGTGAGGTTTTCGTGCTCCAGTAACTGTTCACAGTTCACCATAACGCCCAAGACTGCTTTGTTGACAATTATGACATTAGGATTCACTAGCTAAACCTGCTGTCTAATTTGGGCATATGTACAACTAAAGCTTGTTGATATCATCACCCATGCTTCCCCTAAACCTAATGGTCAGCTTCCAATAGGTTCATAGTGTACAGTACTGTATATAGGCTATAGGCCAGCACACAAACATTCTCCTTAGATCCATTCAATGTGCAATATAGGAAAATATGAATGTGTTGGTCAAGTCTAACCTGATGAAGATAGTACAGTATGCAGTGTAAATTATAACTTTTACTGCACTAAAAAACAACAACAACAACAACAAAAACATAATACAGAACATAACATAATACATTCCTGTAATAATATGGTGATTTTGTCACTTTGAAAGTTCTAGAAAAAAGCTAGAACAGTGGTGGTTGTGGTCCTAGTTTCCAGAATGGACTCTTCTGTGCGTGCCCTGTCTGTGGGACCCCTCCTGCCTGTCACAAGTCCCATTTGATTGTGCTGTTTGCAGAGCTTCAGTGTCAGAAGCAACCTCGTAGACATGGAGCTTTGCTAGAGCGATATGTTGCCGCCTCCCTATACACAGCAAGGAATTCGCCTGTGCCAGTTTGCCAGCAAGTATTTACAAAACAATCCCTACAGGGGCACACAGCCTACTGTATGAAAACAGCCCTATCTTGCTATAGCTTCATGTTTCTGTTATGTCTGGACATAGTGTATGTGAGTGTGTGTAAAATATACACTATATGATATACTTCATGTATACAAACAGGAAACCTTCCCTGTTTATTGACGTTTTCATCCATGAAAACTATGGCTATGTAAAGTTCTTCTCTCCTGGTAGTGTGGATGATGACTAACCATCTTTATAGCCCCTTTTATGATCAATAAAGATGACTCTGGAATGATTGCAAAGCAGTTGAGCAATACAACTCTGAGAATGTGGCCTTTTCTCAACCATTAGAGAAGCTCCATTCAACGTTCCTTTATCTATGAAGAGAGTGATGCTATCTCCTCTGTGAATCAGTTCTACACTAGTGTGAGTCACAGACCCCCAGTAGTTTGAATGCTAATGCTAAAGTATGGTCATTTAGAAAGGTCCTTTTTGGCAGGATTCAGGAGGATTACTGACTAATTTAGTGCCAAATCACAGATGGGTTACCACCTGACAGACAAAGGGAACATTGTCTGGCTTTTTGTTTGTCAAGACAGAAATGGCTGGTATTATCTATGGGGGAATGCTGAAAAGCCACCAGGAAATGAGCAACTGCTGTGAAGACATCAGTAATCCAAAGAAGTAATTCAGTGAAACCACAGTGTATCATTAGTGCAGAGGTATCTCATTGGCCTTTCTATAGCCTCAGATTATCTGTGAGTTATATTTAGAGATCAGGCAAAAAGTTAAATTGTCTATAAAAATGTAGAAAAGCTGTAATAACCTCCCATACAAACTATCAGAAACATCAAATTATTACTAACCACTATAGTATGGATTGGTTGGAGGAGTAATCCTTGCAAATACCATAATCGTTTCCACCAGTGCTGAGAGAGGTCCAGAGTTTCCCAAAATTGATTTCAGCTGGGAATGACTAGAGCAGAGATGGAATATCACAAATACTACAGAAAATGTAAGATGATACAAACATTGTTTGACGTTGCAATTTTGTTTTTGTACAGTTAAGTATTATTACTAAGTCCTACTGAGACTCATACACAGTAAATATTTACCAAATTAATATATGCTACTTTTATAGTATGGCAGACCGGAGAGACAGAGATGTCACTGGAACTCAAAAACAGAAATAAGAAAGGCTATTATGAGTTGCGCTGGTTCATCCTTCCTTCTCATTTAAAACAATGAGCGACAGGAAACAGCATTGTATGTAACCAACCTATAAAAACAGTGAGAAACAGTTTGGTCACTGCCGTCCTTCCTCGGTCCCTAGCAGTGACAGTTCCCGCTGGTGGGGAGGGGTTCCGGACACACAGGCTCCTCCCTCAGACACAGGAAATCCCGTCTGGAGAAGTTGGTCCAGTGCAGGGCTCTGAGGGAATTCTCATTCTCTTGTCCTTACCTAGGTGGGGGGTGGGGGGTGGGGGCCTGGGCGTGATTTCGTGTGTGTGGCCTATGGAATTGATTTGATTCAATCTTTCAAGCGCTGTAAGATAGCTGAGTCACTTCATACATCATGTAGGTTTGGAGGTGCAAAATGTATGTAGAAATGTATTACATTAAAACACCAATTCACAACGGCATGCTCAGATGAGAACAAGAAAAGTACAGGAGTAAAGGCAGCAGCAGGACCTACAAACATTCCATGCACAGCAGTCACTAAAGTGCTAACCAACTTTTTGAACATTTTGACCCATGACCCATAACAAAAAAATTTCACATTTTATTATAGGTAATATGTGAACAATAATGAAAGCATGCAACCACATGCAAACAAACAGTAATGGCAAGATCCTAATAAGTAGCACTGGCAATAAACCACAGCTGCATACAGCTAGAATATGCCTACATCAGCATTTCTCCAGAATCTTTATTATTCTAAGTAAGACTGTTTCCCAGTGAGTATAGAGAAAGTTATAAGTATTTATTAGCCAGAAAATATATTTGAAAATATATTTTTTGTGTATAGTCTATAGGCTAAACATCTTGCAAGGCCCTGTGAGAGATGGTTAGCACCACAGCACTCTACTCTTGGAATTCCGCTCTGAAAATGTACGGCACAGTCCAACAATTTACTAACCAATTATGTTCATCTAATCGTTTATCCAACCACCTTTAAAATGTCTGCACCCCTTTGTCTAAAAGTAAACCTACCAGACTATTTTTTCAGCATGTACAGAGAACAGTTAGCTTGCAAAGAGATTTTTGGTGAATTTGACAAAGTTTATTTATAGAATCGCTATATTTGAGACAAAAGAATAATTTTACCCAAAATATGAAATACCCTGCTTAAATGATTGTGGGCCTAACAAATAGGCCTATGGCCCACATACCTAGCCTACTAGTAATAAAACATTTTTTTATATTGAACTTCTATGAAATGCTCACTTGTGATAAGGCTATACAATGAACTGTCAATTGTAACACAAACAAGCAGGCGGCAGTTTTTTTTTATACAATAATTCAATAATTCAATAACTCCATTCATTCATCCCGGGGTCGCGGGAGAAGAAGGGGCAGCAGCTTCAGTTCAGCAAGGCACCCCAAACATCCCTTTCCCGAGCAACATCAGCAAGCTCTGATTGGGGGATCCCAAGACGTTCCCAGGCCAGTTTGGAGATATAATCTCTTTACCTGGTCCTGGGTCTTCCCCGAGGCCTCCTCCCAGCTGGACGTGCCTGGAACACCTCCCAAGGGAGGTGCCCAGAAGGCATCCTTACTAGATGCCCGTACCACCTCAACTGGCTCTGTTCGATGCAAAGGAGCAGCGGCTCTACTCCGAGTTCCCTCCGGATAGCTGAGCTTCTCACCCTAAGCGAGACGCCAGCCACCCTTCTGAGAAAACCCATTTCTGCGGCTTGTATCCGTGATCTTTTTCTTTCGGTCATGACCCACCCTTCATGACCATAGGTGAGGGTAGGAACGAAAAATGCTGGGAAGATCGAGAGCTTTGCCTTCCGGCTCAGCTCTCTTTTCGCCACAACGGTGCAGTAAAGTGATTGCAATACCGCTCCCGCTGCTCTGATTTTCCGGCCAATCTCCCGCTCCAATGTCCCCTCACTCGCGAACAAGATCCCGAGGTACTTAAACTCCTTCACTTGGGGTAAGGACTCATTCCCCACCTGGAGAAGGCACTCCATCGGTTTCCGGCTGAGAACCATGGCCTCAGATTTAGCGGTGCTAATACGCATACCAGCTGCTTCACACTCGGCTGCGAACCGATCCAGTGAGTGCTGGAGGTCACGGACCAATGATGCCATCAGGGCCACATCATCTGCAAAAAGCAGCGATGAGGTCCTTAGGCTACCGCACCGCAACCCCTCTCCACCACGACTACGCCTCGATATCCTGTCCATGAATATCACAAACAGGATTTGTGATAAAGCGCAGACCTAGCGGAGCCCCACCCCCACCTGAAACAAGTCCGACTGCCGAGAATCACAGCTCACGCTTTGGGTGTACAGGGAATGGATTGCCCTTAAAAGGGACCCCCTCACCCCATACTCCTGCAGCACCTCCCACAGTATCTCCTGGGGGACCCGGCCATACGCTTTCTCCAGATCTACAAAACACATGTAGAACAGAAGGGCATACACCCAGGCGCCCTATAGGATCCTTGAGAGAGTAAAGAGCTGGTCCGTTGTTCCACGACCAGGACGGAATCCGCATTGTTGTTCCTTAATCTGAGGTTCGACAA
>JAODLL010034911.1:3436-47405 GCA_026546735.1 Forbesichthys agassizii | reverse complement strand
TGATTATTAGTTATTAAAACTGGGGTAGGCGTGGTTATTGGAACTTATGATTATTAGTTATTAAAACTGGGGTAGGCATGGTTATTGGAACTTATGATTATTAGTTATTAAAACTGGGGTAGACGTGGTTATTGGAACGTATGATTATTAGTTATTAAAACTGGGGTAGGCGTGGTTATTGGAACTTATGATTATTAGTTATTAAAACTGGGGTAGGCGTGGTTATTGGAACTTATTATTATTAGTTATTAAAACTGGGGTAGACGTGGTTAATGGTACTTATGATGATTAGTTATTAAAACTGGGGTAGGCGTGGTTAATGGTACTTATGATGATTAGTTATTAAAACTGGGGTAGGCATGGGAATAATATACTGTACATGTGTTTATACAGTCTACACTATCTACTATGTTATAAAATAACATTACATTTATCAGAAATGCAATGTAGAAGACAATGTGTGTAATTTATGTGTGTGATTTATTTTATTGAATTATAAAATTATATATTATTTGAAACTAAGAAAAGTGCTTTGTAATTAATTTAATCTGCTAAATACCTTTTATGAAAAACATCATCAAATATTCATATATCAAAGCTGTTAAAAACCAAAGTAGTTTTTGTTTACTTTCACTGCGCGTATGCCTCGTCTGCCTCTAGGAGCAGTATGTGTTCATCCACCAGTGTGTCCTGCTCATGTGGAAGAAGAAGAAACAGCAGTTCATGACCAGCGACGTCATCTTCGAGAACGTCAGCAAGACCACATAGTGATGACAGAGTCTGCAGGCGAAGGTGGCGTCCAGACCCATGCAGTCATACATTATGATTTATGTCCATTGTAACCGCCCACACTCCTGAGCACACCGTTTGAAACACAACAGAGTGGGTAGCCGTAGGAATAGGGTTAGAGAGGAATTACTGGTTTTCCCTCACAAATGGTGTCCCTTCTTATCCCAACTGGTGAAAATCCAGTGCGGCTTAGTGATTCATTTCAATATTGACCCCTCTCTCTCTTTTTCTCTCTCTGCTTTGTTTTCTGTCTCATGTTTTTACAAAACACTGCCGTGCTTTAGGCATCCATCCCCCCAAGAGATCTGCTTCTTCATCAATACCAAAAGAAAAGGAAATCATCAGAACATATTTTGACAACAAGGAAAACGTTTGAAAAGAATAAAGCTGGCATAAACATGGAATGGATTTTTTTGTTTTTGCCTTAAGATGTCCCTGACCATTTATTCAACCACAATCTTGCCCTCTTCACTAGCATACAGTTTGAGACGACCCGAATGAATGGATGTCAATCGTGATCCAGTGTGTGTGTGGATCTTTGCTGGTCCTCATAACCTGAGGCAACTGAAACCGAGACAGTCGGTCAGCTGAGCTCTGTCTTCATCATTAGTTTTTTTTTGTTGTTTTTTTTATCTCAGGACTCGCTGGAAAACCAGCAAGCACATCTACGCTTACCACCTGTAGCTGTTCAGTTACAAAGTGACACTTGCGCTAAAAAAAGAAAGAAAGAAGAAAAAAAAAAGTAGTTTTTGAGGTTCACTATATGTTGTGTATTATTGGTTTGGTCTTGCTGACGTGACTGTAGCATTCGCAAAGTACTTTTATAGTTGTATTACGCACAGTGTCTAGTGTACCTGCCGCTCAGCAGAAAGTATGGTTTGTGTTGAAGACACAGCTGTTGCCTGGCCAGCGACGTCACACTGCCACCCATGGCTGGACATGGGACTGCAAGTGGGAGGACTTCTATCGTTACTGGATACACTTCTGTGACACTAACTGCTTTGAAATTCAGATCGTCTGGAACCGTGACATGTCCGCAAAACACGACAAAGACATTACTGGTTTAAGGGAATGTCTCACTTGTTTGACGCCTTCACCTGCCAAATTCTTTTTACAAAGCATGGTTTAGAGGCCAGTTTAGATTTTAGAGACTGTGGTTGTAGAGACTTTTCAGTAGTTGTATTTGCACTGAGGCCTTGGAACTGCCTGAACTGATGAGACGTGTAGCTTACTGGGTTTGGGGTGGGGGTTGGTGGGGTCAAATGGACTGTACCTGATCTTGTTATGCTGTGGCTCCTGCTTCAGATTGTGGCGAACTACTGTTCAACTGTGCTGGTGGAGGTTTGTTGGGTCCAGTGCACTGGACTGTATTTGATGGACTATCCCAACAATTTAAAAGGTTGTTTCAGCCCCTAGCACACCTACTCTACTGTATCAGGGTTCACAATGTCAATGTTTTAAACATGAGCAGACCATGCTAGAAATGTGGAATTTACATGAGCTGTCATACTGTAGCTGGTCCAAACAACATATTACAGACAGTGGAACTGCCAATACCAGTACCATAGCTTCCATTTCCAAAGTAGGGAAATAACAGAAACATATCTCCTAAGCATATCAATGTCTTGAATACAAGATTGCTGTAAATAAATTGAGCACCAGTGTCAGTGGCTCTGATGGTACCCTTGAGGGAATATTGACATTGTGTGCTTAAGAGGATAGATGTTCTGTACCATTTTTAGTTTGTTATTTTAATTATTTAAAAAATGATTTGTTACACCCACACAATGGTTGAACAAAATAAGTAATGTTCTATAACACTATCACACTGAATGCAAACCTGCTCAACCCTCAGAGGGTAGTCAATACCCACTGCTAAAAGCATAATCAAGTCTTTAAGGGATAATTTAAGCAAACCTATTTAAGGAAAAGCACTAAATAACAGAACTGATCTTTAGGATTTATTGTGTAACATGATAATGTGCTACCAAATATAGAATGATATGGGGGATATAAATGAACAGTTTATTTAAAACTAAACCTATGAGGCCATTGGGTAATTTATATTTACAAATACTTAACCTTGTCCACTTCACTTACATTTCACAATCAAAGGTTTATTCCCTCAGACTGGTCACTCATTCGCACACAGGTTACAGTTTACTTAAGATAGCAGATGTCCTGTACATACTACTAATACATTCTACATGTTAGAGGTTCCTTTTTTTAATTTTAAAATAAATTCAGTTGTGTATGTGAATCAGCATTACCTGAGCCTAGGAATGTTTTAGGTTTAGTACGGTAGTTTGAGGCTCACACGACAGTTTGGAGCGACCTCCCAGCTTTTGGAGTGCACGTTGCGCACTCTGCTGTGGGGGCTGAGAAGCCACTGTGTGGATAAGGAACACTGGCTGCTGCCAGCAGAAACTCACTTTGGTACAGTTGGCAGAAAGATCTACAATACGTTTCCAACACCTAGGCACTGTACACTCTTTTATAATACAGTACTTTCTGTTGCTCAGTTGTGTGTTCAGTCGAGAAATTGTACGTCATTGGTGCCATTCTTGTGCATTGTGTCACTTAAATTAGAGATGGTCTCCTGTTGGGGTCATCGGCACAGATTTAATGTATGTGTGTGTGTTGAAAAAAATGAAAATAAACTGTTGCAATATCAATTCGTGTCAATTAGACATGTCTGCCGGAAAACAAACAGAAGGTAGTAACGGTTTTTGAAATTGTGTTTATTGCAGAAATAGCAGGTGTATGTTGAAGGCACCATGAAAACTATACACATACAATTTGTAATCATTTCTCAATGAAATTATTTGATTTGACACCTAGAACCATTTTAGTTAAGACAACTGACTAAAATAATTACTCCTTCATATTCCTCCTTCAAATACGCTTAAGTGAACTAGAACTAGTCTGCTATAACTGCGTATACAATATGGTATATAATGTACACAACATTGTCACATAAACCTAAAGATTATGTGACATATGTTATCACAATCACGTCTGATGCATTGCGTGGGCTTGCTTTTATTTTACACCACACGTCTGTGAACTTTCAATCTTCCAAATCAAATAAACAATAGCGACACATAAAAATCTACACAATTAATGACACAATGAGGACACAGTGTAAAAACTACCGTCTCTGTTGTACATCTCTTGTGGGGGATTTCGCATGTACTACAACATTCTTCCCAGCTGGTGGGTGTTAGCCAACTGTAATAGCAGTAGCTGTACAAACTTGTATGTTTATAAGCAGCAGCGGTTTAACCATACCCATGTGAAAGTATAGTTTCTATATGTTCTTTAAAATAGTATTTCCTCTTCAACTAAAACGTTTAGAACAGATTTTGGTCAGCAGTTTATGCAAGCTGACAATTGCACAGTACATTACATGAATCAGAACTTTGCATTACAATTTCATACCTTACAAACATGGTGTGGAGGTTTACACCTGAGATCCGATGTAGAGCGCTAACACCATTGTCTACCTGCTTCAATGTGTCGCTATTCCTATTTCTGCCCAAGTATGTCATATCCACCAACACCCTTGATTTAAGAATGTATACTTAAATCAAGACAACCATTTATACTGCCTTGTAGTATGGAAGAAAAAGGGATTTGTAATGAGCAGAGAAAGGTCACTACTAGCTCAAGTTCTCCTTAAATACAAGCTTGTGAAAAATACTATGCTCTTACTAAGTTCTTAGATTAATCTTAATATATATACTGTAAATATATATGTATATAGTAACTCTTTTGTGCAAAAATGCTGATAGTCACTTCTAATGACGTCGTGCTAGTGTTGTACAAGCCTTTACATTCCTAGGACCGTGGTACCTTTAAACACCTATACATGGTATTGTAGCATGTTATTACAATGTAGTGTCTTCATGGAAAGTATCAAATACACTTTTACATCTTTACTGTTGAATTTAAGTGGTTCTAGAATCAATGATATTAACTTACTCTTTTGGTAGGACCATTAAATTAGGTAAATGTACATATATTACACAACTCTCTTTGTCAAAATGCTGTTAATTACACCATTTTACGTCTTACATTTGGTTCAATTACATTTCTGAACGTCTCTGAAACATCATGGTTTCTCTGTTCGCAGTCACCCAAACAGCATTCATCTACAGTACTAGCTGTCACCCAAACAGCATTTATCTACAGTACTAGCTACCACACCAAAGGGGAAGCTTGTGTAAATCATATACAATATGTGCCTTTACCACCAGTGTAGAGCAGACGGACAGACGAAAACAGACATTTAGCTTGCAATCCCAAACAGTTCCCACAGAGACGAGGCAAACGTGGAACGGTTTTCACCATTTTTTGTGGCTGGCCTCGTGTGCTTTTAGCGTACCGGGAAGGGGAGTTACCGCGGGTTAGGTTTTCACGGCGACGACTCCAGTTTTTCCTGCCGGCGACGCATTATCTCCACAAACTCTGCGCGGGCAACCGCTTCCTGGGAACAAGAGTGTGACACACAAGTTGGGGGGGCAGGACGGAGATGGGGGGGCGAGGGGGTGTGAGGGCTTTCACAACAAGGCTCGCCCTGCCATCTCAGTGAGTGTTGCCCTCGTCAAAGGACTCCACCCCCGAGTCACTGGTGCTAGCGGCCAGTTTCTCCTGCCTCCTCCTCATGATCTCCTGGAGCTCAGAGCCAGAGCTCTTCTGTAGATGCAGACAGAGGAGAGAAGAGCGTAGAGGAAGCAGAGAGAGAAACAACAGGGACTGTGGTTAGGCAGTGAACTACAGTGAAAACCACACCTAAAAACTCAAGAGGAATGACTCATCGGCAGTTTTTTCTTTTTGGTCAATCTCGTGTCACGGCCCCATTGAACACGCTGCTGTTTAACAAATGCACTAAAAGCGATGAGAAATTCCTCTGGACATTCAGGAGCCATTCGGGACTGCGACTGAAACTGAGAAAGCCTTTGGCGCAGGTTCTCAAAGCCAATGTGTGTCACAGATGAGTAGGGCTACAGTACTTACCGGGACTATGACGTGGTCTGGGTACAGAAAAAATACTTCTATGCAGATGGGGTGATAACCTCCACCATTCACTAAGTAGAATGCCGAGTAATGTAAATATGTGACTTGATTTCAAAAATCCCTATATTCAACGCATATGCAGTAGTGCACAGTAAATGTTGGTGTAGTTCGACAGAATAAATAACTGAATATTCACTTGGTTCTGCGGGCATATCTGTAGCAAAACAGCTACAGGAATAGAGGGAAGGTGAAATCATTCTGAGGCGTGATATGCATTACATGGCGAATAAACTGCGACAACATGCAGGCAGTTTCAGAACCAGTTTGAGAAATTAGCGGGGACCGCTGGGATAGGAAGCAAAGGGGCAAAACAAAACAAAAAAACACATTCAGTCTCTCCGGCGCATCATTTCAGCCAGTCTCCACCATTATCTTCTAGTCTAATGGGGCAGTGGGAGGTGATGGTTAGAATAACATATAGGCAGGGCGGGGGGCTTTCAAAAACAGAGGAAGTGCTCAGAGCCTAAGAAAGAGGCATTCTGGGAGTTGAAGGAGACACAGCAGTAGTTTAGGAAGACTACATTATGCGCTGCTGACAACATAACAGGGTTGTGTGCCTCATGCTGTTGGCCAGATTAAGGAAAAGATTGGGGAAAGAAAACAGCTATGGTACCTTCACCAGATTATGGTACCAGTTGGGATATTGGTTAGTGAAGGCAACTTGAGCGCCGTTCCTGTAATGCCAGCCAACAGAAAGAGCTGTGAACATCCATTGTGCAGACAATACCTTAATGAATGTGGTATTAGAATCAGAAGATCAGGAGAGAGTCAGAAGAAAACCTGCAGGTAGGAAATAGACACCACACACCAGACCTTGCCAGAGTTGGGGGATATCACCTTAATGATTGTAAACCAGACCTGACCCTACCCATAATGCATTGCATTCACAGCTTCTACAAAATAGGTACTGTAAATCAACTTGGACTAATTCTGAGCCCATTCAAAATGACTACACTTTATATCTATACCCTGAAAGAAACCTTACAGGGTCATCCGATTCAACCGGATTAAATGTCTTCAATGTATGCCCATAGGAAAGATCAACATCTTCTTTGATAATTACAATTACATATATATATATATATATATTACACCAGACTGGTCCCTATATTATTGTAGAATTCCTATAAAAAATAAATAAAATATAGACAAAGACGTCCAAAATACTGAATCCTAGATAATCTGGAAACTGAGGGAATACTTGCCAATCCCAAATGGCAAACTTTAGTAACCACGCCACCAGCGTCCGCCCGTACCCACCTCGAGAGCAGCTTTCTGAACGGTAACCTGACTGTAGACCCTGGCTCCATCGTCTGGACACACCGTCTTCAGCTCGTCCTTGTTGAGGGAGAAGAGCTGGGCGCCTGTTAGCACCCCCAGACTGGTGATGGTGCTGGATGAGGAGAGACCAGGCCACCGATGAACAATCAATTTGACCAATCAATTATCTAACTGCAGCGCTAGAAGCACACAACCGCGGGACGACAACAGAGCCGTTACAGCATTTAACATGGTGTGCATTTTGTTTTCATACACAAATACATAGAACTGTTTAAAAAAGAAAATAATATCCACAAAGAAAAACTAGACCTTATCACAGAACAGAAATAAGTCACAAAACATCTCCATAAAGTATAGATGCAAGTAGATGCATTGTCATGTAATAAAAATATATTTCTGACTTTCTTTACAATCATTCTGTAGTAGGACATTTGCATGGATCCTATTATCTTTGCTACTGTTAAGATGGTTTATATGACCAAATATGCATATTCTGTCATTAGTACTGCTAACACAGTGGTCGACAGACAACACAGGCAGAACGTACACAGGACTGAAGCCCTTGCCCTCCAGCCAGGATTTGACCTCGTCTGGGGTGGAGTCATGGCTGATGTTGACCGATGGCAGGTTGGTGCTCCGAGAAGCTGCCGGAAGCTTCTTCTGGGCGCTGCGGCCCAGAGTCAGCCTGTGCATGAGCTCATCCTGGACTTCCTCCATGTTGGATTTCCTGCCTGCAGCCAGAAGAATTGGGAGGAAGCTAGAGATCATCATTTATCAAATGAATAGAAGTAAGCGTAAAGTGTAACTGCGCCCCAGCGCTGAGCCTGACTCCACCCACTACAACTTTGAAAAACGCGTCAAGGAGCTGAGTGAGGGGAGGGGCTGAGAGGAGACCCCCGTTTACGTTAACATTTGAATGTGATGACGTACGAGCGTACTAAGTGTACTGTTGAAAACCATATGAGGTGTAGCTCTGTTTTCAGCACATAATGCAGATTTTTATAAACACAGGAATTTTGTCAATATTCTGACACTATAGGGACCCCTGCTGGCTACAAGCGGTATTGTCAGGCCACACGATGACAAACAAAGGGGACTGACGGCTGGCGGGCGGGGGCCGCTGGTTGGGGTGGTCCCGCATGGCGATGCTGCCGTTGTCGCTGGAGGTGGCGCTGTCCCGCCGGGGCACCGCGCTGCTGGCGGCTGGCCTGGGGAGCTCCGCGGCTGGAGGGGGCAGTGGAGGGGTGGGCAGTCGGGCCTGGGCCGGAGGCATCGGGGGTGCCGGGGGCATAGGTGCTGCCGGCGGAATGCTGGGGACGTGGTCCGCCTTGGTCGTCTGTTTCTGGGTGACGAGAGAGGGAGAGATGCAGGGAGGGAGGGAGGGGGAGAGAGGAGAGGAGTTACTCTCAGATACTCCTCGTATCTGCCGTTCTAACACTGTTCAGTATTCACTTCCAAGTTGTTTACCTCATTCAACTCTCCCAGTAATTGCTGGCAGCATGAAAAAATATGAAGTATTAATGAAACATGAAACACTGCAATAATGACTCACAACACTGCAAACACTCTGAATGGGAGATAACGTAGCTATTGAGCTACAGTTCTTATATTAATATAAGAACTAAGATAATTAATATTATCTTAGAACTGTAAGGGGCCAATATTTAAAAGGAAGGTGATAGTATACATGAACCAAAGTGAGATATTCTTACTGAAAATAAAACATAATACTAACAAAATAAAAAAGAGCAGGCTTTCAGGGTTAGCTACCACATACTGTACATTTTACAAGATGTATAGAAAGCCAAATGTAGGCTACCTCCTCTGAATATCACCTCATAAAAACAAAAGATTCTAAAAAAGATTCTATACTCTTCTATTGTATAAATTATTGAAATCCTAAAATCCCCACAATGGAGATTAAGCAGGCTAACAAGGACTTAGTGAGACTAAATCCTTTTTAGTCACTTTCCTTTAATTAAAACAGACCACAGCCTTAGCAACAGCATTAACACCAAAGAACAGCAAACAGGAGCCTAGAATATTGCATAGCTAGCTACTTTAAGAGTTGTGGAATGTGGGTGTAACAATGAGGCACACTCGTCACAGAACCTCACCCTACTGTACCTTGAACAACTCAAATTCCTTCTTTGGCATCATAAGCTTTAACGTCACAGAATGGGGAACAATGGAGAACACAATGAGACCGACTTAATGGACAGCACAATGAACGTATGTTGAGAATAAGACACAATGACGTGAACACTTAACGCTGATGTTCTGCGATGCCAACCAACATCTCATGTTCTCCCAGGGAGTGGGGAAACCCCCCCGTCAGCCCCTTACTTGTATGGTATGGCTGTAAATGGGCTCTCCTCCTCCCGTTATGTCCACTGCCTTGGAAATCTCAAGGATGTTGTTGGGAACGTAGCCCACTGCCCCGCACCCGTTACGGACCTTCCACCACTGCTTCCTGTCATCGAGAACCTTTGAAGGATGGGCGTCAGGTTACTAGCCTTCTATTGACGTGCACAGATTTAGAAGCAGGCTTTAGTTTCCTATAGTAATTACCAATAGTTGGAAGGATAGAGTTTCCAATGGCAATTTAAATGCAACACAAGTGAGTAAGCAATAATTGGCATAGGATTAAAGTGGTTAAAACTCTCCAGTATGAACTTGCTTTCCTTTCAATGTTTTGACATATTTTTTAAATGATTTACAGTAATATTATTTGTAATAAACCATGAAGAACTATCCAAATTAACTCCATAAAAAAAACTACCAAAAATATATTATTACAATTTAACAAAGAAATGTCTGTACCTCAACAACCTCATCCTTGAGGACAGAAAGCTCTGTGTTGTTTCTTGCCACAAAGTCATATTTAGATTTGGCAAAGGTTTTTGGCTGGCCTCTGCTGTGGGAATCATAACCCCTGAAACATAAAATATGAATTGCTGTACAACAGAATGATTTACATGGATTATTTATCAATATGTATCTGTATAGTATACTTGACGAAGAGTACATTTAAAATACCTGATCATTCCTGTGTACTAAAAAGGGAGGAATCATACAATGCAGCATGTATACATAACACACCATATACATACAGCACAGTAGTATATGTGCCATTCATGCAAAATAAATCTCAAACAAGCGATGTGAAAATATAAATAATAAAGGCTTATGTAAGTAGCAGTTAAAGGTAGTTAATGCATGCTACTGATTAAATACTACAATGGGAATGAGAGGAAGGCAAATATTGTATTCTATAGTCTAATAATCTAACAACCGTGGAGAAGGGTCCCCACTTCAATAGTAAAATTCTTCAGAAGAAAAGAACAAAGAAAATGTGTAATTCAAGGCTCAAGTCAGAGAAAGAATTGTAAAAGATTTGAGAAAAATCGTGAAGCAAGAATAACGTACAAGTCTTGCTAGTCGCTAGGCAAGAATGTTACAGGAAAGAAAGTACCACATTTTCACATTAAGGACCACCAAAATAATAAGGCAGCCCGTGTGGCTCAAGAAAAACACACAAAAGAGGACGACATATTTCAGAGAGGTTGAAAAGTCACAGGGGTTGAATGTTGAACGCACGAGTTGTTCCGGAAGAGAGAGAGAGAGAGAGGGTTTTCAGAGACAGTGAAGTGGGGACAGTTCTCCAGGGATTACCGCCTATTGACCTCGAAGGCGGGTGTTACCGATCTAAATGGCACTTGACAGCCTGGTTAAAGGCAGACAGCGCCATCTCCTGGTCCAGGAGGTGCGTGTGCTTATTAGGTGTGTTGCTGAGTGCGTACCCATCTGCAGTGGAGAAATTCTGCACAAACGATGGCTGTAAAAAGAGAACAAAAAGGACAAATTTAAGATAGATAGAGTAGGAGCAATTCGAATTGCAAACGCAGACAATATAAGAATGGAGCTATAATTTGGCGTGCAACCGCAGACAAAAATAAATTAAGCTATAATAGGTCCATACAATATAAACAAGCAGACAAAAGTACACATTTAGCACCACATAATGTACATTCATCATAGGTATCTTAACATTTTAATAAAATGTAATAACAATTAAATAACAAAATTAAATCAATTAAATGTTTTAAAAGGGCACCATATCATATTTGATACGCCTATAAAACTACACTTCTCCTATAAAACTACAGTACCCAGCTGTCCCCCCTCTCTCTCACCTCCGGGCCCAGTCTGTGTGCCACCTCGTGGTGTCTGTGCATCTCCGCGTGGGACAGAGCCTCGGCCAGCTGGGCCAGCTCCTGCTCCCGCAGCTGGTTGCCCGGCGACGCCGGGGGCTCCCAGCCGTCACGGAAACGCAGTGTGCAGGGAGGGAAGAAGTGGTCTTTGGGCCACTCCAGCCTTAGGCCACCGAGGGTGGGGTGGAAATGAGGGGACACAAGAGACTGTCTGGGCTCACAAGGAAGGCGCTCAATTGTAATAATAATAATAATAATAATAATAATAGCCTTTCTCTGGGTTAGCTTTAATAGTGTTATGTTTCTTAGCTACCCTGCATAGTGTTGAAAAACAACCTACTTGAATGTAGATCATGGATGTGAACTAATAATCACAGCTCTAGCTAATAAAATTAATTACGGGTTAGTTGGTTTAAAGGTTAGTCAGCATTGGACTACTGATTCGCCGTCAATAGAGTGGTTGGGAAAAGTGTCTACTGCCGTGGCAATTTAAATCCCCCCTACCTGCATTTGGTCCAGCCATCGCCCAGTGTCACCCATAAGTGCCTTTCCTCCGCTGTGCCGGACGAGTGCAGGAAGTCTATAGTCTCGCTGGTAAGAAGTGGTACCACCACGCTCTTAGCCAGATCTATGCCCCCTGATGTCTGGATCACCTGAAAGCCAGTGGAGTGGATGTCAGGCCCAAGTATTTTCTGTCTGGGGGTATGCTGTGAGAACGGGCCGTGTGTCTTGTAATACACCGATGTAGTCATTAAACGAAAAACATGGACATACTTCTCCGTCAGTGGTAGGAATATTAAACAGTGATTCTACTCATTGTGAATGCATTAGCAGCCTTCCGGGCTACAAGCTGAACACACGTTCTCTGGTCTTGCTAATCCTGTCAACCGGGAGCTGTCTTGCATATAAATGAAACGGCATAGGCCAACTTAAAACGCAGTCGTACTGTATACATTACAAATAAGGTTCCCACTGAAGGGGGTCCTACCATTTTCAGTGGGTTGAACAGGAAGTGTAGCAGCTCCACAGCGCTAGGATTCTGAATGTGGGACCGCAATTTTCCCTTCAGACACAAATGAGAGAATTATTAATTAATTAATACAGTATGGTGCAAAGAAGAGTTGAGTAAAACAAATGGTTTAATCAAATATGATGCATAATTCTCTCTTACCAGCATATTGAAGGCATATTTGAACTTCTGGAAGCAGTCAACAAATTCCTCTTCGCTGGGAGGTTTTGATCGTAGTGTTAGAACGCCCTCTGGTGGACATAATACATTAAATACAGACTGTGGAATTAAAAAGCGGGCCTGCCTCCTAAAGTGCTAATAGTCAGTCAGGGCTTCCACAACTAATAACAGAAAAGTATTAAAAAGTCACACTAAAGGCAATACATTAGTAGAGACTGACAACTGATAACATGAAGCCAAATTATCTCTATAGAAACCCGAACCAGAATAACAGTGAAAATAGAAGCAAAGGTTGGCACTTACCCCCTGGACTTTTCTTTTTGACCTTTTTTGACTTTTTCCTCTTCGTGAGCTCAGTAAACGCCTCTGCAGCTTTCTGAATCTTGGTAACAAAGAACTCGATGTCATCTAGGATGTGGTTCAGGATTTGCTGAAAACAAGCAACATCAGATTAGGCAGTTCTTAAACATCACACTGTAACACAGTATCATATTGACTACGTTTAGGCAATATAGCTGCTGGTGCAGAAGCAATACGTCACACTTGTATCAGTGCCCTATCAGAATAAGTGTCAGAACTGCAAACTTTGGGGATAGAACAGCATGCTAATTTATGAACTGACGTCTAAATATACTAAATGTACCCCCCGCGTCAGCTGAACATTCACAGTGACAGGAACACTGATTGGGCTGTTATTTGACACAACTGCGTGGGAGCTTGCCCGGAAGGCACAGTCACAAACATGCACGTTGCTAGCATTTCGCAGCAAGTGCACCAAGCGTCATTTTCCCCTCTATGCATGTAAGTGTCAATACAAATTTCACGCCTATACCAAGTATAAGCAGACCGACGTATCCAAAAGCTTCCAATATCTGTGTAGCTCTCAAGACTAATTTCTAATACATTATAGGCCATATATTTAGCTTATACATTCAACAGAGTAGCAAGGAGCTTCTAATGCGAGGTGTTGATTTACCCAGGCCGTGCTGAGCAATGTTATCTTTATCTAATATTTAAGCTAAACAGAACATAATGTTTGACTGAACTCTTCCTTTTCTGTAACCAGATGTTCTCCCCAAAGCATGATAACTAGGATTACATTTAAGTGCAACCAGTGTGTGATCATTGACTCAAAGAAGACTATTTCTACAAGTACTGCTACATTTTACTACTGCTTAATTCAGCATATTCCCCCTATATTCCCCCTATATTCCCACTGTACGAGCCCCCCCCCCCCCACCCGCACGAATCAGTGCAGTACGGCACAGCGAAGCAGCCGCTCATTTCTTCTCCTGTGCGTGCTGCTAGCCAGAGAGTGACATGGCAGCTCCTAGCTTGTGCTGGGTCCACTGGCGACGGCGCATCGTGGAGGAGGCTCATGAGCGGAGGACTCACCACGTCGTGATCCACTCTGGCAGCGGTCATCTCCCCGGGGCTGGCCTCCATGTGCTGATGCTGCCTCTCATCTGTCATCGTAAACACCCAACACATCAGCACCATCCACGGTCAGACAAGAGGTCTCACATTGGGATGCAAACAGAGCTCAGCCTTTTCTGGTGTCTCGCAAGCATGTCTCCGTCGCACGCGGCTAAAATGCCTAATTTGTAAACCAGTTAAATAGTTGTGTGAGCGCGCGCGCCAAATTCACCGCTTCGATGTTCAGAACAGGCGATTGTTAGCAGATCTGCCACTCTACATGAAGCTGGGAGAATAGAGCTAGGGGTTTATGAGGCAATGTGGAGCATTGCCTATTTTCACTCTATGGGGAAATTAAGACAGAAATGATACGGCATTTAACGGTAGATATAAATATGACCGTCAAATAGAAGCTGATATCATATTATATTGTCACTGTACTGTATGTAAATTACTGTATGTATAAGTTTCAGCCTCAAAGTATTTTTTTGTTTACCATTTTTCATTTCACTTCATTGAAACTTGCATACACCGGGTGTTTCAAAATGATGTGACCAAATTTAAAACATTATATTTCACAATGGCTATGTTACAATTACACAGCAAATTACAAATGGTTTAATGAGTTATTATTACATTTTATGATGTAAACTCTATACCCCTCTGTAGTGGTATGAGTTTCATTCACGGGCGATTTGTGGTTGCAACGATATAGCAAATTCAAAGTGGGTCCATCATTTTGAAACACCCTGCAGACAAATCAGTACACAACTCAAGCCTAATATGCAAGTTAAATCCATTTCTTATCAGGGACCGTCAGTCTGAGAAGTGAATCTAGATAGACCTACAGTTCCTTAAGAGAGATGTGACATCACTCACAGTCCTGTTGCTCATTGGTCCACGCCGACCACGCAGCCACTCTGCTCTTCACGTCCATCTGAGTGACAGTCGGCGGAGGCTCGGGGGCGGGCGCGACGGGAGGAGGAGGAATCAGCCCATCGCTTTTCAGGATCATTCTACGGAGCGGCAGGATACGGCGGGAGCAAACGACAATTACAAACATCTTAACTTTAACAAAGTCAACAAGGGAGGGAAGCATTGTACAAACTCCTTGCGAGACAAACAAGTTCTCTGCTAATGTGGAACGGCGGAACGTACTTGAGCGCCTCTGGCCTCCGTTTCTCCTTGCCTCCTTTGGCATCTATCATGGCACTTTCGATGTCTGCGTGGATGAGATTTGCCTAAAAGACAGGGCAGCAAACGCATTCGTTACGGGAGGGGGACGCACGGCACCCGCGACCGCCGCGAATTCCGCCGCACGCATTCACGCTACCTTTATTTCATCACACTGGAAGAGGTGGAGGTCAGCCTTGCCTTGGCCCGACTCCTTGCACACCAGAGCCAAGATGGAGTCATAGCTGCAGGCGTTCATCACGGCCTGGCAGTGCTGGACGGTCCCAATGGGGAAGTTCTCCAGCTCATTCTGAAACATTGGTGTGTTGTCATAGGAGGTGTTAATAGTACACCTGCAAGACACGGATCTTATGGATTTAAGCATGTAAAATGGCTTTTGAGAACTATATACAATATGCAGTGCCAAGGAATACGGTATTAAATCATCTACATAATGCACATATTCTGCCTTAAGGCTCTCATGAATGTTTAATATAGACACATTTCTATCATTAAATAATTCAAAAGAAAATATAATGAAACACAAACGACTCTTCAAGGAAGTATGAGATATAAATCCATTTGAGAATTTTTGATCTTTGAATGTAGGAAATTAAAAAGGGAAATGTCAGTCAAAAGGGGGTTGACCCACACCCAGACAGACATCAGAACAGAGCCAATCAACCTTATGTTTGAGCTGGCTCTCACCTTGGTCTCCTGGTCGATGAGGCTGACGGCCTTCTCCTCCACCTGGAGGAGCATGTCCTGGGTCCACACCTTGCCCTTGGCATCCAGGAGGCGCATCTTTCGGATGCCGTCCTCCACGGTGATCATGCCGTCCTTGCGGTCCAGCACAAATGTAGTCAAGTGCTGGGGAAGCAATGGGGAGGGGGATCCAAGTCATTAAACGGAGTCATTAAACAGCACATTTAAAAAAAGGTATAGTCGGCTTATTGCAAGCTAAATGCTGAACTGACGTTTTATCTGAATGATCTGATACTTCACTTCTACACAGCCTTGGCTCCGTAATTAGGAACATAAACAAAGTGGCGAACACCGCTTGTATTACTACGTTTTGCTTGCATTTCTGCGTGTGAGGAAGCGGAGCGATACAGTTTTGATTTGAGCGTGACGTCACCAAGAATGATTGACCATGCCTTTTAATATTCTCAGTGGCTCCTGGGGACTACATTAAGAGGGTGGTAAGGTGGCGAGACTGTACGTAGTTGGCGTAGAAAGGCGGGTCGGAACACTTGGCACAGGTGCGGAAGGCCCTACTGCGCCTGTGCCAAGTGTAACTGGCTTTACAAAGCCATTGTAGGCTTTGTAGACATAGCTTTGTGTAATCAGTTTCAACCATAGTTGAAAGGAATGGTAATTCCGTCCATTAGTACTGTCCCTTTAAGTAAACACTGCAGCCTTTCACTAATGGCCGTTTACTGATCACTGGACGTTTCTGTATTGGTCTCACCTCCACATGGTACTGAGATGTGTCAGTCATGCTGTTGATGCTGGTTTTGGTGTAGTGTTTCCTTTGCTCTGAGGACGTGACACAAAGCAATCGGTTAATATCCCATTATAGGATACAGAAGGTTCACCTTTATGCTTTGCTTTGTTTCTTTTCACAAGGAAACATGTAAAATATATTTAGATTGGAAGAATCACAGCACACAAAAAACAAAGAGCTACACTATTTAGCCAATGATTATATTAAAATAATACTTCATAAAAAGGCAATTTGCTCTAAAAACAAGGGTGTATTTCTAAGCATCACTAAAGGCAATACTGCTAAGCGTATCATCCAATACAGGGTACAAATCTATCTAACACAGAGCAGTCAAAGTCTACGGCTTATCTACGGCTTGTTGTCAGTGTAACAAACTAGGTACAGCTGGTTTCACAGACACATTCACAAATCTTTAGCAAGGTAAGGTTTCGCTGGAGGTACAGTAGGCTGTTAACTGGGCTGTGGTCCTCTAGAGATGGGCTGGAGGGTGCTGGCAGGCAGGTGGTCATATCTAGCCTAGCACGGTCTAGATTTGGTTAGACATCACACTTGCGGGGGGAGCCACTTACTCCATCTTTGTGGGATGACGACGCAATTCCATTTGTCCGTGGAAAGATTAAACCCTGTGTGCAGTATGCAATGGTGCAAAGTTACAGTCTGGTCCTAACTCAGTGTTCGGTCGGGCCATTGCAATGGTCAATTATTACATGAGAGTGTACACAGCCCTCTAAACTCGCTAGCTCATTATTTATGGACCAGCCTTCAATGTAACCCCACGTAAGTCATAGTCGGTCAGCATACAGTGTGTGTATGTATGTATTACTATCTTATCTAACACAGCCATGTCAGGTGTGTCTATTGCTCTCATCCAGCCATGAGCACTGAGAGCTGCCACATAAGCCTCTTATGAGCCATCATAAGCCACGGTGACTGACAGACTTCATGGGGAGAGACTTAATTAACGTTTCTTTGGAATAGGTGTGAAACACGAGACAGAAACACCACATATTACGCGCACACACACGCACGCAGATAAGGTTCTCACAAAGGAAAACCAGCGGTATTCAGTGGGAGGACAGCAAGCTCCAGAATCCAAACGCAGTTTGATCTGCATTTATAAACTAGTGGCAAAAAGTCGTAAAACAGGCTGAGAAAGTGGCACACGTTTGAATCCATGCGTGCTTGCTTATAGAAACACTCAATATTGATACTTTTACAACCATGTTTTTCCAACTTCACTTAATTGCCTTATTTATTTCCTCTCTCTATTGCAACCAATTGTAGTTAATCTATAACCATTAATGGAAAAGCTTTTCCTCGCTTCAAAACACACGCATGCAAGGCTAAAACACACACACACACACACACGACTCTTACTCGGTTTTCTTCCATCTCTCATTTTATGTTTGGCAGACGAGCGGAGGAAATACATTCCATCGGTCCCTGTGAGCACAGGGGACGAACAGGGTCGTGCGGGGGAATTATTTCGAGAAATAACGGAGCACAAGTTGAAGAACGGCAGAATGTCACAGTGCAAAACAGCATGCAATAGGTCAAAACCAAGTAACAGCAATGGTTCTGCCTGCAGTGTGTTCGGTGTGACGCAGAGCATTGTAAAACGCAGCCACACCATTTCTGGGAATAGAAGCTGAATTCTTTGTTCCAGGTTTCTCTACTATCGGTGTATGTACTGGTACAAGATTAGTGCAAATCTGAGCAATCACTTCATATTAATAGTCTGTTTCTAAATGCCTGTTTAAAGCTTAAAGTCGCTTTGAAAAGGGTGCTCAAAAACAACGACAGCATGTAAGCTGGTCGCTCTACAATGCGCCTCTCTGCTCTAGTCGTGGCCTCTGCGTTACACATAAAGGCTGCCCACAGCAGGTGCACCGAAAGGTGTTGGCCGCTCAGGGCTCTTTCAAACGGGAACACACGGGGCTTAGTGGCTACAGTCTGAAGCAGGCGAGGAGGCCCTTTCTGCTGAACAAAAGAAGAATGCCGCAGGTTGTCTTCTGATTCGCCCAATAAAAAAATAAAAAAAACAACAGAGGCCAATCATGTTTTAGAATAAGCCCTGCGTGATTGTTGCCAAATGGAGAAAAATAGCAATTTGAGACCAGTAGTGGGAGTTGTGACCAGGAGGCATGCAGAATTGAATCATTGTCCAACAGAGCATAGCAACCCAGCGTGACTCCTAGGCTAGCAAATACTTGCAATGCGTCAATTAAAAAAGGCCACATGAGGGGTAGTCGTGTTGGCTTCCACCGCGGGGAGCGACAAATAAACCCTTAAAAACAAGGTCTCCTCGCTGGCTCCCCCTCTGGGGAGCGAAGGCCCGTCTGTGTGAGGCGATAACACCCAGGCAAGGGTTTGGGACTGTGATTCATTTGGCATGTCTTCCCAGAGATAAGACACACCACCTGTAAAAGCCCTTTACAGCAAGCACGTTACATTAAAATGTACACCCCCCCCCCCCCCCCCACCCCACCCACCCACTCAAAATGACCAATATGCTGCATAGAACATGGACATATTTATTTCCTCCTGTTTTGTAGAAGTCTTGGAAGGCCAGTGCAGAATATAATGTTGGCAGAGGGGCAGCCACTCACCGTATAGTGTTTTGGCACGGGATTTAGGCTTACTGGCTTTTTCTTGTCGGGGCTCGGAAGGCGGTGAGCCATGGCCGCTGTAATGTTGGAAAGTAACACACAAACACACATAAATAGAAGAACATGATTTACCAGTGGTGTATAAATGGAATATAAATATATATTCCCGTTACCCGGATAAAATCAAGTCTTTAACATTACAAACTTGAAAGCTATAAAAAGAAAGAAAGAAAAAAAAAGGGAATAGTGTAAGAACTGTCAACACCACTTGTGCAGGCTGCGTTGCTACGTGCGGTGACCCTTTCAACCTATAGGGGGCAGCGCCACAGCAACGTTCTGCCTTAGCGTGAGATGCAGGAGCTCATTTGGAACATGTTGATATTAACTATCAGCCAGCCGAACTGTATTCACTCCATGAAATCCAGATGGGTACAGTCTATGGATCAATGTAATAAAGTGACAGCTGGTGACCGACCCTTGGACTGTACACGACCAGGAGAAGAATAGGTCAGCGACGACGGTCAACAGTCAGCCATGAGTGGCTGCTCTATGGGGAGGGGCTCATGTGTCAATAGCACCTACAATCCTCTTGACACTTGATATTTTCTCACATACACAGGCGTACATTCTAATTGCCCCGAGCATTAATAATAGACGGTTTTAATTTGCACCGATGAACACACCGACACAGAACGCAAGGCGAAATTGACCGTTCATAGATTCCAAACTGATATAATGTAATATTTAAAAGTGGCCCAATCTGTATGTTTATCTCTTATTTTACAAGGCGAGTCTCCATTTGGCCTGACCAAAATAGCAGCATCTGGACAAACGAGTTACAAACAATAAATACACCACAAGCACGTCATACAATATAAGCCACATAAAACAAACAGATCAAAGTGTAATGTCCTGCTTAAAAGGCAGTATTAAATCCCCCCCCCCCAATTAGGATAGAGATGACTGAGGAATTGATGTAGATATTAAATACTGTAAGTTGATCATTTAGCATAATGTATGAGGGGGGTTTAACCTGAGATACTCACTTCACTTGGGAGGAGTAGGAGGACCCGTGCACACCAGAGGGGAGGGTGGGGCTTGCGTACCCGTTCATCCTGAGCTTCACAGAAGGCAGTCACCTGGACAGGAAGAGGCAGAGGCGTGTGCCCATTTAACCATTGGAAACACATTGTGCTGCCATGCCGGGAGTGTCAACGTCCATGGCAATTAGGCCCAGGAGGAAAGAGGGCTCATCTTTGACTTCAACAAGGAAGTGATTTCTGTGTTTGTGCGAGAGATAAAAAAGTGGGAGACCCACCCAACACAACCGCTAGAAACGGCTATCTATGTAATACTTGTGCAAATATGCGCTGCAAAAAAAAAAAAAAATTCCATTCAATAGTCTTTGTTTCCCTTCCTCTAAAAAGACACAAACATGGCTAATTGCTGAGGAGGATTTGGGTCTATTATCTCTACATGTGAAAGGACAACTGGTTCTTGTAGGTTTGCAAGCTCTCTCTCACTCTCTCACAGCGTTCCACATTTTGCCTAATAAACAGCCAGCCTATTCAGGCACTGAAGTCAAGAGAGAGCCAACACTGTTAACAAAATGTGTACCTTGGCTGAGTTCAATGTCATCCTCACATTGGGACACTTGACCATGATGGTTTTATAAGAGGGCAAGGCCAAGGGCCCAGGACAGGCTAGTAAAATCTTGGTGTAGACACTGCAAGCCTTTGTGCTGAATGTTAGCATAGCAACCCCATTTAGAACCTCAATGTGTTTCAGAGAACTAATTTCCTACTTAAAATTACCTTTCCCATCTAGAGTGCTACTTCAAAATGATGCGATACTACTGAAAGACAAGGAGAAAGGTACCCCCCCCCCCCCTATTTTATATGTTCTTAATAAACCACATTCTGTGGCTACAGGAATATATAAAAATACAAATTAAATAAAAAGATAAGGTAAAGATACCAACGTCCGACTGATAAACAGGCATGTGCTTGCTATCTGAAAGGACCAATGAGATACATTAAGGATATCACTGGAGCACATTCCATTACATCCAGTGTTTGTATTCCATTCTGTGAAAGCATGACTAGGAGGAATCAGGGCACACAGCTCTTTTAACAGTCGTGATTCAATGTCTTCACATTGGTCAAGGTTACACAGCAGGCATTGGACAGTTGAGTTCGTCTCTGAAAGTTTGCCATTTATTAAGAGCATATCCTTCTCTGGACAGCAGTGGGAATTGCCATGTCCAACGTGATAGTGGCGAGGCCACAATGAAAAAGCCTCTGAAAAAAAGAGTCTCAGAGGTGATTTACGAGGAAATAGAAAGATGGTGTGTGTGTGTGTTTCTTTGTATGCTAGTATAGCGTTGGTATGTACAGTGCAGTGATGTGATTACTTTTCCCAGGGCCACCGCAAAAGTAATTTTATTCAAATGTTTTATTCAAGTACATTCATAACAACAGTGTCCATAAAGTCAGAATGGATGAGGGCAGCAGGCCGTACAGACTGTGGGGAATACACCGAATAGCCTACATGTCCTGCAAATCAAACTAGTGCATACTTGCTACACTATCTTTTTTCAGATAATATTCCCTGTAAGGTTCCTACTGGTGAACAAGCGTGTCTGTGACAGTAGTCAGTTGGTAAAGAGGCTGTTAAAGAAATCCCTGTCTGCTGATGACGGCTAGGAGAAGGTGAGTGAAGCAATTTATCCTGATTTAAAACATAAAGACAGGGCAATATTAGGGGCACGATAAACCAACTTCCATCGGGACCCTTTGGGGGCCTGCTGACCCAGCATGGCCAAGGCTGTCGTCAATCACAAATGTACACCATACATTTGGCACCATATAGTTCTATGCTAGCACAAAGAATCAATTGGTGCTCCAGTGTTGCCACTAGCAGCATGCTGTGCGGGCCAATGCTAAAATTAGCTCTACTCCCAATCAGCCCTTAGCAGGTGGAGAACACACAATGGTACTGCGCTTTTATACTTTTATTGAAGCCTAGACAATGACCGTTAAGCACACATTGTTCAATTGTATAGTGTCTGTGTGCCATTTCTATTAGATTGCATTTACACATTATCGTCATTTGGATGGCAACTACTCAAGTTACATTTTATGAGCAATAAGAACGCAGTGCGTTTTACAGAAATGTAAAGTACACATACAAACAGTTTTCCATTCTTCCTGGTTGGGTGTGCTCCACATAGATTCATTTATTGCTACTGTAGATAAATGAAAGGCAGCTCACGCTTGGTAAATAATTCAACAACATGTAAATGGTTAGGTTATTCATTTAACCAATGAATAAGATGATCTGTAAGCATTTAGCTTACCGGAAACTTTAAACAATTTAAGAATGTCTTCCATACTCTATGCTTAATACAACACAATTAAAAACACAAGTATCAAGAAACCACCACATGCGTATAGCCAAACACATGCCTTTTTAAAGAGGAAATTATGTATTAGATTTTATATTTCTTTGAATGTTTAGTGTGATGAAGTTGTACTGTATTAAACCATTACATGTTTGTATATTTCCAGTAAAGCCTGATCACAATACTGTTGGGGGAGGTGGGGGGGAGAGAGCTTGAGATGAAGAGCTCCCCTCTGATAGACATTTGATCAGAGAGACTCCCTACCGAGCGGCAGGAAAGGTCATAGGACGTCTACCAACAGCCATTTGACAGACAGTAGCAGTTAATCGCTGCATTCATGAGAGATGTAGCTTCCAAGATTTATGAAAATCACTATGTCTCTGTAGTCAGGCAGGATAACTTGCTTTGAACCACAAATGTAATTTGGACAATGCAAATGGAAATTGTACTTCAATACAGATCACTTATTTAGTTTAATTCAATTCAAGATGTGGATCAATTAGAGTTTGCGTCTTATATTGTGCTTCCAGGAGGGATGTCACCTTCCCAGCCATTGGGTTTAAGGACTCTGCAGTGCACACAAGCATGACCATAACAGCTTAGCCTGGAGGTATGGGGGTAAACCAGGGGAATGTACAGAACAGTATAAATACACATAACACTTAGCCCCACACACACTCACACACCAGGTGGTAGAATAACACCCGTATAAATGATAGATGAACAAGCTGCCATTGCGTCACTTGGTGGATCACAAATGCACCTGTGCCCTCTTTCTAGCTAGCAGATACGCAGTTTGGCCTCTACTGTACAATATGCCCTTGCTAGCACATCACCTTCAAAGCGAGAACATCGCAGCAGTTTGAAGTGGTAGTCTTGGGGGTCTTGGTGCAGTTAGCCAGCGCTGCGTCCAGAGTACTTTAGGCAAGTAAAGGCTGGCTGTGCGAGACTACCTGTCAAGGGCATCTTTTACTCTAGCAGACTGCTCCTCACACTTAGCAACCATTTGTAGGGAGACTCTGGATCATGTGAGCCTACATGCTATTGAAGGTTTCATCTTTAACCACTAGCCTTTGTCCTCCAACTGCCCCCACTGAGGTACTCATACCCATGCTGCCACACATCTCCCTCTCCAAAGCTCCTGTAGCTCCATGTGGAGCTGTGTTTTCACTTTCTTGTCGCTCTACGCTGCATTTTGAATTTCAGGCAAAGTCCAAGCAAGAAAAAAAACAAAATAATAATAATAATAATAATAATAATAATAATAATAATGATGATGGAAGGAAAACTAATTGTGTTGCTTTGGGTCTATGATGCAATGATGAGGCGTGTGTCGGCATTGATGAGGGCCGAAAGGTCAGAGACACCAGCTGGAGGCCTGGAAGCAGAGGTCAGTAGCATGCGTGACAAACCCCTTGCGTCGCGGTTAAAGCGCCAGCACGTACAGTGTCGTGATGCAGTTCACAACCTCCTGTTTCGCACAGCCTAATCACAAGGGAAGTAAATAGTAGTAGTCGCAGGAGCATTCCTATTGAATGTGAAGCCGAGACACACAATTGGACAAAGCTGTGAGTACAGGAACCTACACAAAACTGCACTACAGGCCAAGTTCATTGTGGAACACTTATTGTGATCAAATGTAATGTTCAGCAGTGACCAGTATTAAGGCGTAACTAAATAAACAGATATACTTTATTCAGAAGCTGGTGAATACACACACACACACACACACACACACACACACACACACCTCAGGTTGCTATAGCGATGAATGCCAGAGAGTTCAAAGTATTACACAGGCCTGTGTACAGTAACGGGCAGGGCCCATTACGTAAGCAGGAGATCTGAGAGCGGCAGTTGTCTGTGCGCAAGCGGCCCGACTTATCACCGCTCGATGCCCCATGTGGGGCAGCCATTCCCACAAGGTACACTCTGAACAACCTCTAGGCAGGGCTAGCTGGGTCATTGTCATACTATTCCCTGAAGAGGAAGAAAGGAAGTGGAGCATTGAGGTGTGTGTGTGTGTGCGTGTAGGTGTGTGTGTGTGTAGGTGTGTGTGTGTGTAGGTGTGTGTGTACGTATGTATGCATGTATGCATGTATGTGTATGTATTATTGTTTTCTGTGTGGATGGAAAAGGAAACAAGAACAGGTGATGTCCGCAGACTAATTTAGAAGCATTGCAAAACTGCTGCCATGGCAACAGAGGCCCCAATATCTACAGTGCTGAAAGCCACCATTGCCATAGTAAAACATGCTATATAGACTGTATTGCAGAAATCAATAGACAATTGAATACATTCTATTTGAGAGATGGAGATAAATGGAAAGAAATGCCACTGCTCTGGGTGTTTCCACAAGGCTACAAATCTCAAGCTCTCTTATCATATGGGCTACCCAAGATACGATGTAGTGGGAAAACGAAACACCATTTGCCTTGCTATCCCAACATCGCATCATTTATTCTATGACTGATTGACGCAGGTTAGCCACATATTGAGAAGACATTATCTTTCAAAGAAAGGTTTGCTACTTCAAAGAGTAACTAGGGTGTTGATTGACAGAACATGGCCATATGCCCACACACACATTGCCTGATCAGAGACATTCCTGGATATTAAAACTGCAATGGGTTCCCAAGGAAATAACTCGATATGTAAAATAAGATAAAGAGGCAGTGTACATGGTCAGTGTTCATTAGATATTAGAAACTAATTGTGGCTAGGCTAATTGTGGCTAGGCCACAAATAGCCTAGCCACAATTAGCTAGGCTAGGCTATTGTTGTTTTGTGCGGCCTGCACCACTTTGTTTATTCCCATCTACGAAGCCAGGCTGTGTAGAAGTACCACCAATTTTCATTTTCCTTCTTCAACAAGCACAGAAGGATAAGATAGTGGACCGCGATGATATAGTGTGAATTTAATAAGATAAAAAGTGTATCTTACAATCACTCTTTACCAATTTGAAAGTAAGCCATTCTTAAGTTAAATGTTCCTAGTTTTAGGCGTGAAAGATTACATTATGTGGGAACTACAAATATATGATAAGAGCTGTTTGTCATCATAGGACTATGTTAAACAGTACCAATCATTGACTCAATTTTTATTGCATCGTTTTGGATGTGAGAACCAGGATTGTCTTTAGTAGTGTTTTAAAGCTACAAACAACCTTATTTCAGAAGGCCTATTGAATTTTACCAATTTTATTTATGTCTATTAGAGGACAGCCAATAACATTACCAATGCCTTTTTATATATTGCTATCTATCACACAATGTAATGTAAAGAGCTAATTTGTAAGATTTAGGCTACACACAAACACACGCTAATCCCAACATTCTTTATCCAACAACAAAAAAAGTGGATTGTCTTAATTCCAGGGGTTAAATGGGTTGTGGCATCATGTGTTTATTAGATTTAGAGAAATAAAAGAACAATATTGTGGACATAAACCATGTCCAATCTAAGAGAACACTGGCAGCTCCATTGATTGATTGACTGATGATTAATAAACATACAAAGGCTAAAGAAGAAAATATGCATGCATACATTATTCACCAAGGCCTGACTGGACTGAAGATTGACACCTTAACAGAAGATAAAACCTTCATGAAAGATTAACAGCACCAATGCATGACGACAATACCCAGGAGCGTAATGAGATTATACACACACACACACACACACACACACAAATTGCCCACGGCCCATTACAGCTATTCAAGACCTGATTTAATCACACTGCCAGTATCAACATGTGCCAATCCATATCCATCAACACAGCTCTGATAGACTGCTACTCTAAAAGCACCCGCACATTTCTAATTGGGATCTCATAAATGTGGCACAATATTGAATGTGATACACAATATTGTTACATTTGGGGCCTAATGCGCCGATTATCATGGAAGTTGAATAGAAAAAGTAACACTATGGTAGTACAGCTTGGCACATTTTGTAGACTGTCATAGGTTACAGAGACAGCCTCTTGTGACTGATAGTATACAGTTCAGTGCTCTGGCCACCTCAACAAGCCTGATGCTACTTTATATGTGGGTATTAAGCAAACAAGGCTTGGTGTGTGAAAGCAGTCACAAATGAGAAGTGGAGCAATGCCAGGGATTCGAAAATGTAAGCAGCAGAGGCGCGCTCTTCGCGGCCCTGCCAAAGATTGTCAGCACCAGCTTGACCTAGTATCACGGTCAAATACAGAAATTACTTAGCCGAGGCCGGTTTACATCATTAAACTCACTGTGTTATAGAAGCTCACGTAGGGATAATTAAGCGATAATTATGCGTTATGCCTGTTTCTGTGGATGAAAGGAAGCAATGAAGGATTTATAGATCGATATTGTAGCAAGCCTCAGGCAGATTATGAAATAGTGAGAAAACCATTCCGACTCAAAACAGGTGTTTTTAAATGCCACACTAATTAATCAGTAAAGGTCACGCACTAGTCAGAAGAACAATCTTGATCAGATTCTGGTTCCTGTTGTGATTCTATTTCCACTGAGCTGGAGCACTTTAATGACACTACCCCGACTCAAATGACAGATAAACCAGTATTGATAACCAACCAATTCACGGCACATAAAAGCACAGGAGTGGCCCCTTAATCCTACTGTATAATTAAAATGTTACAGCTAATTTCCCTCAATAGTCTTCCATTCATCAACAGCTTTGATTGTAAGATATTCTGCTTTCTGGCCCATACTCTAAATCGAGAAGTGAAATGGCAGACCCTGTATTATCTCATTATCACCATCATGATCCCATTATCACTTTACTCCTTTCATTTGATGATGCGATGTATTCTTGTGTTGATAATTGACAGTATTTTGCATGGGCTTGGGTCCAAGAGAAAATCTAAAAGCAGAAAAACTAAAACAATACTCAGATTGCAGTGCATTGGGTTGCATGCAAGCATGCTGAGACTGGTTTTTGAGCAGTGGTCTCACATTGGTCCTTGTATCTGACAAAATCGTTTAGTTTTTTTTTAGGATTTTTATCCTTTTTGAGCCTCCTGTGATCTTTGAGACACTACACTTTCAAGGACAAAGAATCCTTGCTGGTCCATGAATAGTTTGACATTCATAAGTAACATACCCTTTAAATAAAACACATCCACTACTTGATTCCCCAGCTGAATGTTGACAAACTGTTGGGTCACTTGGATGGCTGTAGGGGTAGAGAATAGTGCGAGCCTGTGAAAACTATAGTAAGACTAGCAGGGAGTGTTAAAACTAATTAAGTGCCTCAGATTAACTATTGACGCCACCAGGCATTGGGCAACTGCTCTCAATGTTGTATATTGCGCCACCATTAACAATATTAATGTTAAAGAGATATTGAATCACTCACTTGCAAAAAAGAACATTAAACATGGCTACATTAGCCTACTAATCTAACTACTTATTGTTTCTTCAGAGATTTATCCATGGCTTCCATGGATAAATCTATGAAGAAAAAATGGCCGACGTCAAAGAATTCTACAATAGGCCGACAGCCTATGGCGTGAAACCAAAACAACATGCGTCTTGTGCTGGTTTCATCCACAAGGTTAAAGAGTGTAGCCTTTAAACATGAAAGTACGAAAAGCGAGGCTATCCCATTTGACCTGCGCTTGCTATGGTTGGCATTTTCATGCGCAAGATAGATTTAGTCAAATCGAGTTTAGAACGGCGTTACAACTGGGTTATGTCTGCTTAGCATGAACGTTCTTCTCCTGATACTGTAGAAGACAGAAGGACTTTAAGCCTGAACACCCCCCCTCCCTCCCACACACACACACACACACACACACATCAAAGTAGCACTCCATAGAGAACCTTGAGAACTCCATCTGCTAAATTTATACCGCAGCCTGATCTACTTTCCCACAGTAGTCCCTCCTCCCACTGCCTGGGCCCCTTCTCCCAGTAGACTGGGTCAAGCCTGGACACATGGTCCACTAAGCCGCGCTCCGATAGGGAGGGTTCTCACGAAGACGGCTTGACTCACTGGATCAATCATCGTGTCTATGCTCCTGCACACCAGGTAGGAACACTACAATGACAGTGGGAGACTATACCGTGTCCATTTCCGTGGCTTGGGGTGTGCTTTCGCAACACTTTGATGTCACAGGACATCGCTGGAAGACTTTCACGCGTGGGTGAACGGTGAAACAACGAGTCTAGTATCTGGGTATGGGGTCATCAGCGTCAATAGGGCTACAGCAGGCTAACCCTTGAACTGCCAAAAGCAAAATCAATGGCAAACGCTCAGTAAAGACAAACCACGTGTAAACATACCTGGCTGGGAGTGCCAAGATGGAACTGAACAGTGAGTCTCGTCTTGAGGAATCAATGTGGAGTAGTAGGAAAAAGAAAGAGAGAAGAAGAAATTATGATATCACTCAAACCTTCCTCAGACAAGCATCGTACTCCGGTGACGGGTTTCTATGAACTGGAGTCCAGCTTCAGAACAGAAACCTTGCATGCTGCACATGGCTTGCGTGATTGATTGCCGCTGCTCCACCTACGCGGTCTTCAGGAGGAAGGTACCGGAGCTCTGGATTTGCTGCTGTTGCCGTTTCTAGGATTGACAAGCTTAAGCCTGTAATTAATGGCACTTAGCTGCTGTAGGTTGGGTGGGAGTGAGGAGCGTGCACGTTAGTATTCAGATAGCAATGGGCAGGCAGTATTGTCACTGATCCCTTGAAGCACCTCTCCATGGCAACAGAGAAAAACAAAACAACAGGACAATGAGGACAGATGCACCTCATACTCAGTGATGTGATAGGTCTTCCCCACTCTCGGGTCTTCCAGCTGACAGGAGAGGTCAGGTGTATTTATTTGGATGTTTAAATGTCTTTTTCGACCATCGCTTACATTCAAGCACAAAGCATTATTACAGACAATGCCAGAGGCCCAAAGATTGAAATGGCCTGAAGTCTGTGTACCAGCTAGTAGTGGTAAGCTGGCATGTACATGAGTGTGTGTGCAGCCCGTAATAGCGCAATAGGCTGCAGATCCTGGGATAAACATTTCCCCATTCCTAACAGTTCCAATTGCTCTAATCAGTAGCCTACTACTGCACTGAGAAATGGATGGAATTGGTTGTCGTAAAGCACAGACACAAAAGGTTTAGCACTACACTGTAATGTAACACACTATGCAAAATAAATGTGGTGTTTAGTGTATCATTAACACAGATTAGAAGAATGTGTCTGTGATGTTGGGAACGTGTAGGCTCAGACATTTTCTTCAGCACAATAAACTTTTTACATGTGTTTTTGACTGACATGGACTTAAATAAATAAATTAAACACCGTGCAGGAGAAAGCTAAACTTGCCTTATAGGATGAAGACCTCACCTTGTGTCACCAGAAACAAAATAGCGGCGAAGCTAGGTCCCTTTTATCAGCTCCATGGGATTATGAGTCTAGTTGCCTTTACTGAAGTCCATATTAGTCAAATGACACTAAGCCCTTTATACCTCAGACATGCCATGTGACCTGGGAACAAACATTACTGTTGAAGTTCCCAGACTAAACAACCATAGGCTGCCCCATTCACATCAACTTCACTATTACACATTGAACTATCGGGCATGAAACCAGATCCAGTTGACTTGTGGCTCGGTATCATTAACCAAGGACCGTTTACCCTGCAAGACAAAACAAGAATGTTTTAGAGATTAAAAATAAAAAGGTTGAGACCCTGCTACAATTTTCATTTGCACAACCCAAGGTTCTCATAACCACAACTGCATCACAAGAGATGTCTAAATGAATTGAAAGTGCAATATGAAGACTGACTCTAATGGAACGTTTCTTTCATTTTTAAGAGGCTGTAAATGTCAGTAACAAAAATGTGCAGTACGGTGAGCGATGTCAAAGCAAGTTTCTGCCTTGGAAAAAGAGTGAATTTTGTGTTCCCATGAAGACAGATGTGGCCCCAAAAGCCAGCTTGTGTTGAGGCACAGTCCAGAAATGCTCAGTACAAATGGTCTTGGCACCATCTGTTCACCGCGTAGTAGACTCCGGCTAAGCCTTCTTGCCCTCACACTATAGGCTAGTACCCAGACCCCCTCGCCCTGCTGTTAACCATGCCCAGAGTGGCAGTGTCAAATAGTTCCTAGACATTTCCCACAGCGAGACTTGTTCAATGACTGAGGCTACAGAGTACAGAGAGAACCATTTGGAATGGCTACAGTTTTGTTGTTTATTTTCTCTTCCAATTAACAAAAGGCAACATCTAGTTCAGAGTACCATGGTTCCCCAATCCTGGTCCTAGAGGGCTGAATAGCTAGTTATAATTATCTAATCATTTGAATCAGCTGTGTTGGAGCAGGGAGACATCTAAAACATGCCCTTTAGGACCAGGATTGGGGATCACTGACCTAGACACTTAAGATTATCCAACTTGTCATTCCAACAATTAGGCTAGGCTACACAAAAAAACGTGTGACATATGGCAGTAGGCTAGACAAACATGTATTATGGTAAACTACAAATAAATAAAAAGATAAAATCAGCAATTAAGACAATGCACTGTGTGTCAGAGTATGTGCACATGTACTGCTCAAACATGACATGTTTTTAAAAACAACATGTCTGCAATTTTGGTAGCTATCTATCACCAAACATTAAACTCTGATGAAAATGTACTACTGTGGCTATTAAAAAATGTCATCTCTTAATGCAGCACTGTTGACAATAAATCAAATGTCAGGGTGGAGATGTGGTTGCAGTGAGCCAGATTAAAGATAGTGTGTGAAACTAAAAACATATGTAACTCATACAAACACTACTGTAGGGTCAGTATCTGCCCAAACATGGTCAGATATCAAAAAGGCAGCTGTATGGAGCTTGGTGTGTGATTTTGCAAATACCATTAATAATGAATGAAAATGCAGATACACAGTCTACATCAGTGTTCCCCTCCACCTGCTTAGGCAGTCCTTAACATCCACTGTGGCTGGCTCACCTGAGACGCTGTTCTGTTCATAACACAAATTAGGCCTAGCTAGATTGGTCACAGAAGGTGCTAATTAACTGGCCTGCCAATTAGAAGAAAAGAAAAAAAATCAAACAAAAACAACAGTTTACCAGTTTCATTATTGAGAATAGGAACCTCTATTGTGTATTTAACATGCTACTATACCTCACATTTGACTGAGAGACTGTCTGACATTCATTTCTACCTTTAATTGATATGGACCTGCTTTAAACAATATAGAGGTTTAGCCTATTTTTTCCTGTTTTTGTCTTCGTTTTTTTAGATGTTAAACTGTCTGGCTCCCATTGCTAAACAATCAAGATAACAGTCAGCCAAGCTGGATAAAAAAGGGAACCCATTGTTTTCCAGAATGAACTAAACTGGTTTAGAAGGATGCCATTGACTAGTGACAATGATCACGTTTCTCTGTCGCCTCTCATCCGTACTGTAGTCACGGTAAGCAAAAAGGACAGTCAAAAGCCGTGCCAATCCAAACAAAGGGCCGCATCCAGATATTTGTATGCATACTATTCGTTACTGTATGGGTAAGCTTGATGGCAATTGGTTCTGTCGGTGTTGCTTGGGAATAAACTGCTTTTTTGTATTGGTAGGCTTTGCTATGGTGGATTTTCCATTTACAGAACAATGTCTCTGTGTCAATGGCATGCGGTTTCTGTTATAGAAACGTGTACGGTACTGGTACCGTTAGCCTGCACCGTAGTAAATTAGCCTATAACCAGGTACACCTGCTGTACGTACGGTAGGATGTTGCAGAGTACTTGCACGTTGCATTTTGGCAGACACCGTATCACCAAACAATGAACTCTCATGAAAATGTACGGTACTACCGTGGCTATTAAAATATGTCACCTTAATGTGCATGGCAGAAAATACATTAACGATGCGACATCCAATAGGCGGAGAGAGCATTTACAACGGTTTTGTCATTGCTTTGCACAAGGCTTTTTAGAAAGTGTCTTACCTGTATTGCGGGACTTCATGAAACAAACTCCTTAAAACAACATGGCACAAGACTATCGCTTATTCTATCCACTGAAAGGTTGTCCAAGTATTTTTTGTCGTCGTGGAAAAAACGAGATATTCCACAAAACGTTTGCCAATTTCGAAACGTTAAAAACTTCGTTTTATCACTGACGCAACTCGCAGAAGAATGCGCTACTGGTACACTTAAGAAACTAGACTTGACTTTAAATTATGGATAAGCGTTACTGAAGAGCTTGCTTTACCTACCCCGGTCCTCCCCACCTAGCTACAGCTCGTCCCTGCCTTCTGCACCGACGCCCTCTACCGCAATTTGCACATGGGCGCACCCAGTCTATCGGTAGCATGGACGATGATGGGCTGCTGCAGAAACAACAAAAATGACATGATATTGTCGTCAATTATATGCTACTGAACATGATGTAGATTCGGTGGCCCTGTACACAATAGCTTTTACTACTATTGATTTTAATTATAATAATTTCCTCAAAATCCTTTAAGTGAATCGTTAATGGTAATTCTGGTTATAATTTAAAAACATTTGTTATGGACGGTATTTCATAGACTCAACACACTTAGGCTATAAAGAGTAGGATAGCCTATTATAGCCAGATACGGCATTTTTTATATCCAGATATGACTACATATTGTTATTATTAACAAGTTATTACAATATAACAGAATGATGAACCGATGGTTCTAATAGATAACGGTTAATCTTATCGGTTATCTATTAGATAGAACCCTATTTCATATGGATAGAAAACCACTAGATCGTGCCGTTGCCTTGATGTTTTCTGCGGTAAACTATAATTTACAAACATATTTCACTAGAGGGCAGCATTTGCTGCAAGTCACGTAGAACTCTTCACTTGTGTGTCTAAGTTTGATATAATTACTGAATATTGTCCGTTATAATTTAAATTATTGTTTAATATCCTGTAGTCACTTATTTAATATAATTTGTAACACATAGGCTAAGGATTATTTCTGTTTGTTGAGGTGTCAAGACGCAAAGAGGGAGTGGCTCCAGAAAAACACAAAACAGTGTAACATTTAACATTTTATTTCAACAGGCATCATACATCTACTGATTCTTAAGTTCATACAACTGTGCACATTGACAAAAGTAACACGTTAGCTATGCTCTCACATATTGGCACAGGTCTACTCTCACACAGATTCATACCAGTACCATCATTCATTTGTAAATATTAAAATTAAATTTAAAAATAATCTTGAATCTAGAATGTAAGTTCTTTACATATTCAGTTATGTGATCCACTAGCTAATCAATGGCTTTATATTGTATATAGTGGAATTTGGAATTATCGCTTAAGTATCAACCAATGGAAGACTGTAGTCTTCAACATAACCTAGGCAATTCTTAATCTTAACCCTCTATTAATTATTTGACAATAACTTCTGAACTCATTCATGGTAGATGCAAAATTATTAAGTTGTGTTACCTCTGAAATCGCACATATAGGCACATTTTCACAGCTTTGGAGAAACCATCGATTACACAGACATGTCACTTTTCCAACTTGCACAATTCTTCTGTAGAGAATTAAAAGTATAAATGTAATAAACAGATATGAAACATGACAGAACCATGACAGTATCAAAAGATGTTTCTTGCAAAAGGCACAGGAGGGGTCCAGATTCAGAAATGCAAATGTTCTACTATGATTTATGCCTTGGAATTGTAGGCCTAATGATAATGATAATAATCATAATAACAGGTAATCTGTGATGGAACTCTCTCATGACCGTCAGATGTACTGTACACAGCACTGCCCTAACAAATGAGCCATGGCTGAGAAACACTCCATAGACAAAGATGACAGCTAGCATATGACAGCTACTGTAGCATATAGTTGAATAGTCAAGTGTCAGTGGTCAGTGTGAGGCAGGAAACTTTAGTTGTATTGTATTCCAACGCCTAAAACCCCTTTCGCACAATAACACTGCTGTTTCAACACTGATTCAATCAGTCAGTAGCACAAGATTCTATCCTGTTCTTTGCCTCATACTCATAGTCAACAATCCCGCCCCTCAATATGCTAAGCACAGATGCAAAACAGAAGGAAAGATTAAATTAAATAAAATGATTGTAAAGCTGTGGAGTGTTTAGGGAGGAGCTTTGGCAAAGCTAACAATGTCCCTGAGGACACTGTGAGAACCAAATGTGCTTGATTTCCCCTGTGGATGGGATCACAGAGTTGACCTAGCATGTTTTCTCTGGTGCGTGTGTGTGTGTGTGCGTGTGTGTGTGCGCGCGTGCGTGTTCTTATGGAATATGTTGTGAAGTTATGTACAGTCCCAAAATGAGTAATACTCATCACATGGCTGTTATGCCGCCTCTAAATGGGTTGTTCATGAAAAATATAAAGTGCTCATGAAGCCCGTTTATCTACTTTACATTTATTTTGAGAACAATTCTCTGTGGCCTTATTTGAATGAGGATGTATGGCTGGTAGGTTTGGTACAACTAATATCCTGGAAAGACAATGAGCAAATGACCAACCTGCTACACCGCAACACAAGACCATCTTCCTACTTTAAATCTCAAGGCCTTTGTCATATATTTCTCATCACCATTTCATCACTAGCACGCCAAAAACATTGAAGCGTCAGTGAACACCCACTCTAAAACATTACACAATACGTAATCCAGGTAGGTCTCGCTTGTAAAAGAGATATTCATCTCAGTTGAACCTTTACTTTGTTAAATAAAAGGTGTTTATAGCAAAAGTGTTAATTTTCATTTCTTGTTTTGCATGCTCTTGGAACCATAAACCTTTCAACTAGCCATGTCAACTCAGTAAGAACAGACTGTTGATTTAATAAAACATCCCACAATGTACACACAATGCTCCCCAGTTTATCATTCATGTTTGAAAATAAACTGTAGAGGAGTAGAGCACTTGGCGTTCAGTTGAAGGCCGAGATTAACTCTTGAGTTTCAAGCCAACTAAATGTTGTAATGCTTCTTTCAGCCACTTCAGCCAATTCAGGACAGTACATGGAGGAGCGTAACACTGTATCTGGATCCTTTTGTCCAACAGCTTTCCTGAGGCAAATTATTCAGGCAAATGTGACACTCGTTAATTTGTAATCGTAAGGCTGTCAGCGTTAAAACCAAACATGCACACACATTTATACAAACTCAAAAGCATTATGTATCTTTTCTACGTGTTTGTACATCTTTAATCAAATCATTCCCAAAACACAGTAGTGCAATGTTAAATGTGAACAGTTCTTGGTGAGTATGTTTCTAGAACCATTCTGAAATTACTGTTATTCAAACAATACTTTGTCATTTACACCATTGTTTTTATGCTCTGTTGCAGCTACATGGTTGCAGCTACATGGTACAACAAGAGTCCCAGCCTCGTTGTTATTAAACACACTTGCTAAATCAACCTTCTGCCAGTAGAACACCTGTCCTCTAAAACATCTTGCATCAAATACGACAGATCCATGACCATTAATTCCTCACAGGATCCTTGGACAGTTGAAGTGGTAATAAGTATAGTATTAGTCTTTCGACTAATTTCAACCCTTTCCTTTCCCATCTGAGACATATGTAGGACATGTTCAAAAGTATTTTCCTGCAGCTGAAATGAGACCTGAGATTTTTACTGTCAATGAGCAAATATTTCGAATAAAAAAAAGAAATGACCAAGTGCGCTAATTTGGATTTGTGAGGTGCTGGCTAGTAGATACTCTGATACCCTTGGGCGTAAACAGGAGACGTTGTGGAATCCGGGTGACTTTCCTTGTATCGTTAGGAACATCAACAATGTCTGGCATCACCTTAAACCGATGGGAATTCAACGTACATTGAGAAAAACACAATGAGACAAGACAACAATGGCATTCAAGGCTCAGTCCTCAGTGACAATAGTCTTAGGCATTACGCTGCCACTTCATCACATTCAGTAACGTGCAGCTGCTTCCGAGAGGAGAGTTCACTCTCATCTCATAAGGCCAAGTGTTAGAACGACGACGGTTGTGCCCAGTTTGAGTTCCATCACAGGGTTGTTATTTATAGTGTGTCCACAAGCCAATGTTTTGGGAGTACATGAGGGGGACTTCTCCTGCACAACGTCGGCGTTTCTCCTCTCCGTGAAGCCGCCCTCAGGACACCTCGATGATCTCCATGCTGCCGGAGAAGCTGGACTGACTCCCCGCCTTCACCATCTCCTCCCGGGAGCGGCTCTCCGACGCGCCGTCGCCGAACTCCATCTGGCAGCTTCGTCGCTTCAGCTGCTTCTCGAAGGTGCTCTCCTCGTGCCAGCTGCGGCGCGAGTCCCCGTTGCCGTGGCGACCGCCCCTCCGCCGCCGCCGCTGCACGGCCTCCAGACCTTGGCCGCAGCCGTAGGCCGCCGAGAACCCCCCGCCGTTCAGCACCAGGCGAGCGGACTCCGGGGAGAGGTACCAGGGGACGCCCACGGGCCCCAGCAAGATGTCAGAGTGCCAACCCTTCAGCAGGGCCCCCGCCTCGGGCCGGGACAGCTGCTGCTGGCTGCGAGACAGGCCCAGCAGGAAGCTGGCTGCACGCGCGCTCTCCTCCGCGCTGCTGCCCCGTGGCTGGCGGGGACAGGGAGGCTTGGGGGAGGAAGCCTCGGGCGCCGCCGGGGCCTGGGCGTCTGCCTGCTCCTTGTCGGGGCTCTGCTCGGGCGTGGACTGCTCCGACACCTCCTCCACCGGGGAGAACTGGCAGGGCTTGCTGGCCGGCTCTTTAAAGATGGCCGCCGGCTTGAAGTACTCGCCGCGGACGCCGTCGGCGTCAGGCCCGGCGTGTGCCGGGAAGACGCGTTGAGAGGGGGCTGGGCCGCCGCCTGTCTCCTCGTACGACTTGATGTCCAGGGAGAAGGAGCGCTTGAGCCTGGCGCTATCCACCGAGCCCTCCGCCAGCTGTAGGCCGCTCAGGGCGCAGGCCAAGAGGGGGTCCTCTGGCCCCTCCGCTAGGGCGAGGGACTCCGTAGGGGCGCAGGGGGAGTCTCGTCCGGTCCCGTCCCACTCCTGGGCCTGCTCTGGCGCCTCGCTGGTCAGCTCCGCATGGAGGAATGGCAGCCTAGTCTCGGCACCTTGATCGGGACTCTTGATCTTCTTCTCAAAATCCAGAAGCTGCCCCAGGAAGTTGAAGTTGGGGGAGATGGTGGGCCTCTTCTCCTTCACAAACCTGCGAAGCAACACAACGGAGCGCTTGTGGCTGCTACAGAATGCATTGGCACACATCAGGATGCTAACGCTAATCGGCAGTTTAATTGGGAGGGCAGGGGAGGACCTGGGTTAGTTAAGGCAGACATTCAGTATTGTGGCAACCTATTGGGAAAAGAATGTGCTCGGTGAAAGCCCTCGCTCTCTCTCCGCACAGGAATGTGACCCCCCCTCCTCAGTTCCCAACGTGAACCAGAGCTACATTAGCTCATGTTTATCAACCGCAGTGCCTTGACAGTCTCACCTGTAAGCTTCATCCAGGGAAATATCCATCCTCTTCATGATATAAGCAATAGCGATGGTAGCGGAACGGGAGATGCCGGCCAAACAGTGGACCAGGACACGGGCATTGGAGGCTTTTGCCTTCTCTGAAAGAGACGAGCATGGAAGTTAACGAGAAACCTGTACACTTCCTGTTTGATCACATTTAGTGTCCGCAAAGGGGGAAGATGTGTTTTTCCGATACAGAACTGAAATTAGAAACCAAACCCAAAATGGCAAGCTTACAAAACAAGGGAACTATGATACACAGTAGACACATCTAACCATATAAGTAAAAATTCACATGTCTAACTCAAGAAGTTAAATTCACATGTTTAACTCAATAAGTATAATTCGCTGACCTATGAACTCCACTGATTTATCCAACCAAGGCAGGATCTTCTCACAAAAGCTGTCATTGACGGGAACCCGCAGGAAATGAGACTCGGGGATGTATTCTGGCTTGGGGCAGGTGTTACTGGCATTCAGCACATAAGCAATGTCATTTTGCTGCATTAGCTCCTGAAAGAACAAGGGTAAAACCTATTTATGTCCCTATTCATAGATACACTACAGTACATGGCACAGTACCTGGATGCCTATAGTACAGTTCACTATGTACAGTATGGAGGAACACAGTTATATGACATGCTTATGTTCTACATACATAGTAGTATAGAGAAATGTATTATTATGTGAATCCCTTTGGCTTATAGCCCAAAGGTACCTTGTTGAGCACATCTCGCTGGCATCCCAGGTATAGATGGGGCAGGATCCGCGTGGGTCCTATGTTGGTAACTGGTAGGCAGGACTGGGAAATGCAGGAGGGAACCAGCGGTGATTTGCCCTCGCACAAACCAGGAAAGAGGTGAGCGAACTCGGCGAATCCACCTGGCCACGCCCCGAAAGACACACGCCCAAAGGCCTGTCATCAAATGCTTATCTGAAGATTGCCCTTTATGCACATCAAAGGGAATTTTATTTTAAACATATCAGTTACTTTTCCCTGGCTGCCTCACCCTCCCTTTTGAGCTGGGTTTCTTCAGGTAAAGGACTAGATATAATATTCTCAGGCGGGAACACAGACAAGTTTCGGTGGCCAGTGGAAAAGTACAAGAGGATTTAGTTGCTTTCTCCTGCTACAGAGAGTCCAATCATTATGGAGTGCTGGTGCAGCTAGCTTGTACTAGCTACACAATCATTTTTAGCACAATGCCACCTGCCATAGCCGCGTGCATGCCATACGCCTTTTGCCTAGCAACCAGCTCTTCAATAGACTCTGCGATTGAGGAGCCCCAAGTTCCCTTCAGCTCGGCCAAGTCACTAGCCAGTAGAGTGATGTCCGCTGTTACGAGCAAATCACACAATAAACATCCTCTGGCAAATTTGTAACAGATGCGACTGTGGTTTCTATGTCAAGTGAAATGCTTTTAATTAGAAGCAGCCTACATGATGTCATAATCTCTACAGTGACAAATTGTACATTTCTCTACATGCTGTCTGCCATGTTATGAAATAATGACCAACAGCCACTCTGTAAAAATGTCATTATCAGATCATGTTAATTATTAATATGCTACATGTTGGCACTGCATAAGTGTAAATCATTTGTATTCCAACAACAAAGTGCTCCCACAAAATGGCGGCCATGCTTATTTAAAAAAAAAAAGTCCCAGTCACAAGAGAGGAACGATGCAGGAACTGTAATTTCCTATTTTTATGATTCCGGGGTACAGAAGCAACGCTCCAGAACTCCAGAACTTCACTGGCCTGTAGAACACAGTAGTAGAACAGTCCTCAATCTGTCGAGACCCTAGAGACAGATTAACAGACGACGTTTGGCTAACTGCCACAGTCCTTCCTTTCTTTCCACTAATGGTTTATATTATGTAACCATGACGTAATGTGGGACGGATGACTCCGCCATCTCACATTAAACATTGGGTCTTGTCAGCTTGTATGTTGAATCTGTATATACAGTAACAGGCGCTAATCAGCTAACTAGGTTCTCTTAAAGACATGCTGATGTCAATACCTGACAGCAGGTGGACAGAGGGGAAACTCTTCTCCAGTTTGGCCAATAGGACGCTGAGGAAGGCATCAGAGCAGAGAGCCGCAGGGTTGGACGAACTCTGATCATAAACCACCACCTCCTGATCACCCTGAAGCACTAACTGAGAGAGGGAGAGAGAGAGAGAGCGATAGATAGAGAGATAGATAGATAATAGACATACATAAACGTTAGGGGTGGGGGGAAAAATATTGATACTGCATAGTATCGCAATATTTCCCATGCTGATAATATATCAATACACTGACACAAAGTATCGCAAAACAAATTTCCTTTTATTTTATAATTATATAAATTGCACATGAGAATTTAGCTAATATTTATGACATGTTCATGTCAGTTCGTCTGCTTGACAATCACATTTTGCAGCAATACAATTTATGTGAGATGAACAAACCAAAATTGACAAAGATTGTCTTTGGGGCCATCATTTAAAGTTGGTAAAAATAATAAATTGCAAAATATCGCAATATTTTTAGAATCGCAATATCATCGTATTGTGGCATAAATATCTTGATATTATCATATAGTGGGGCCTCTGGTGATTCCCAGCCCTAATCAACATACAGCAATCATAACACACAAATGAAGTCTGCCTAACTAAAAGTGAGAATGGGGGACGATAATATGCACACACACACACACACACACACACACACACACAGCCATCGGCTGCCTTTACATACTCTGCAATATTGAGTAGTCTGATGACAGCTATAAGTCTGTCTGCATGTGTGTAGTGTGTCATTGACATACGTCAGAAGTTAGCGGTCAAGTATCAAGACGCAGAGACATTAAATGTTACTTGGAATGGTGCTATAAACTTACCAAAACTAAACACTGACATACTAAATAACACACACACACAAACAGAAACAGGGGGCCAATAAACATTAGCGAACATTACGGTACACATTGCAGACACTGACCTGTTTACTGACGTTGAGTGACAACCAGCGTGCTATGGGCCGGTCACAACTACATTCCCCAGAATGCTACAAGAACCTTCACATACAGATAGATGCCTCATGGTATTACAGTTAGTGTTAAGTCACCTCTGAGCAGGGAAATTAACACAAATGTTTCTGTTTTCTGACACTGTTTTCTAACTGTATGTTACATTATTGCAGTTGTTATGTTAAGTTCCATGTTTTGCAAATTTGTTCAGATTTAGTTAGTATTGTTATTTGAGAATTGTGTTATTTCACTATATATTTGTTAGTTTAAAATATAATAATTTCAAATATTTCCTATTTTGCGTATTTTAATAAACAGTATTAAACAATATAACCAAGCATATCTCTACGGCCTGATGTAGTAATCTCAGCTGAATATCTGTTAAAACACTATCTGTGTTGCTTTTGTGCACAATGCCTGGCGCAAAGTAAAATAGGGACTTCCCATATCCCGAGGATATTGTCATATACACATCTGTTTCCTACATTAATGCACTTAATCAGAAGGATCACATCCTACAGTATTTAGGATATTGCTTACAGAATATTCCAGATTAATATACCTGTATTACTAAACAATGTGTTATTCTATCTACAGCCCTGTTTGTATGAACTATAATCCATATGCCAGACCATACTAGACTATCCATCTACCTGAAGTCTTTGCCATTACGATTATCTAATTTCCCCTAGAGGACTATTATCAGAAATTCTAGGTGTGTGAATATTTCTGTTATATCCAATATTATGGCTCAGCCAAACCTAGGACTACATTATGTATTCCCAGAGCCATGGAAAGAACAGAGTTACGCCAACGGAAGTTAAATTAACATAACATGTTTCATGGAGAGGCAAAACCTATGGCAAAATACAGTAGTTTCAGTAAGCGTTTGGTGGGAAATATATATACACAGTACACACACGGATATATATACACAGAATGAATATACATTTAAATTTAAGGTACTTTTACTATTCAGGCTAACTTCTAAGAACTATTTTGAGGCTCTGTTGCTGTGAAAAAAAAACGGTCCATTGGAGTGAATGGAGATGACGCAACTCTCTCTTGACATGGCTCTGCGCATTTCTATGCTATGGTAGGTATGCCTACTGTAATATGTTGGCATCAGACAGCGGCCCCTAATTAACCTTTTATCCTCTCAGCACCAGCAGGTGCAAAACCCATTATGACTTGACTACAAAGTTCTGCCCACTTCTCCCCAGAAATTACACTTTTTTTGGCGTTCAATCATAGAAACATATTGCCTCAGTAATAAAATTAACAGGCAGGCATCCTTAAAGCTGTTATTGTACTTTAACAACAGACCACCATAAAGGTAGGGCTTATGTCTATTTCATAAATCGACATCACTCTTAAGATTGTATCCTGTTAGGCTGTCAACAGCAAATATGGCTTCCTGAAATGAACAATAGTTGGTGTTAAGACCTTCTGAACAGTCACAAAAATTATTATTATTATTAATAAGATAGTTATAAATCTGTTAGTAACCTAGTAATTTCTATTATTTGTCATTACCTGGTAAAGATCTGAGAGCAGTTGTACTTTACTGCACTAAAGACAGTGTATTAAATTGTCCTACTACTGTCCTATAATGACATACATACTTTTTTGTTTTGTATACTTTTCTATAGTGTCCTATACCGACCAATACTATAGCATGACCTATAATGTAGTGCACTGTCCGATAATACTATACACTATAGTGTTCTATACTGCCCTATAGTGTCCTATACTGACCTATACTATAACATACTGACCTATAATGTACACTGTCCTAAAATGCTCTATGAAGCTCAATGCCGTCCTGCTGTCCTAACGGTGCTAGTTCAGGGAGCTAGTTAGTTGGTTTAGGGAGCTAGTTAGTTGGTTCAGGGTGCTGGTTCAGGGAGCTAGTTAGTTGGTTCAGGGAGCTAGTTTAGGGTACTGGTTTTAGGTGCTGGTTCAGGGAGCTGGTTCAGGGAGCTGGTTCAGGGAGCTGGTTAGTTGGTTCAGGGAGCTAGTTTAGTGTACTGGTTCAGGGAGCTGGTTCAGGGAGCTGGTTAGTTGGTTCAGGAGGCTAGTTTAGGGTACTGGTTTAGGGAGCTGGTTCAGGGAGCTGGTTCAGGGTGCTAGTTAGTTGGTTCAGGGAGCTGGAGGTGACTTTACCTTCTTCTTGGCAGAGTGCTGCAGAAGCTCGGCGATCTGCACCTTATCCTGCTGCAGCCGCCGCTTCATCAGCTTGGAGCAGTTGACGTTGACCGCCTCCAGGATGTGCGCGGCGTTGTAGTCCACGAAGGGCCTGCTGTCGATGAGCAGCACGCGGTCCAGGCCACCCTCCAGCAAGGCCACGAGCGCCTCCGCCCCCATGGGCCGCACCGCGCCCCCGGGGCCTTCCGGCAGCGCTCCTGTGGGACGCTCCGACATGATGCTCTGGTCTCCCTCCCCAACCTGCCTTCCCCCCTGCCGAGAGCGCCCCTCCTTCTCCTTGAGCTGGCGGGCGGGCGGTCCAGGGCAGTGACACAGTCTGGCGAGGGCCCTCAGGACATGAAGAGCCTCATTGTGTCGGTCGGGTATGATGTCATCCTAATGGCGCTTGGCAGCCCAAAGCCCCTCCACCAAAAGAAGAGTGTGGGGGAAGGGGGGGGAGAGAGGCCTCTCTATGGCCCTGAAACTCTTAAGACCTAAACCCCCTAATGTCTTTCTTGTGTTGTGACTTTGTATGCATGCGTGCGTCCCTGTGTGTGTGTGTGTGTGTGTGTGTGTGTGTGTGTGTGTTGGGGTGGGGGGGGGGGGGGGGGGGGGGGGG
>JAODLL010034890.1:0-22309 GCA_026546735.1 Forbesichthys agassizii | reverse complement strand
TGTGCACTGGTGCGCGTCCATTTGTGTAACAAGCAGAGTGTTAGGCTACAGTTATATAGTCGTACTGCATTAACAGCCACATTCAATCTCTCTCACTGCCTCAATATGCAGAGACAAAATACGAAAGACCAACACCCATTTTATAATTAAACAATGTGCTGGACAGGAAAAAAAGATACTGTGTAACAATATACTACTTCCTCCTATCATCCTATAATGATGTAATGTTTCCTAAATTTGTTCTTGGGGAATTGTAGTACTTTCAACCAGGGCTGAAGAAGCAGCACCTGCTGTGTGTTGAAATATTATGTGTATGTGGAAAATGCATTACAAAGTAAAACTGAACATTTTGTTTAAGTAACTGATTCTTTCCAATTGTGTGTACTTAGTTTACTTGCTATATACTTCAACGTTTACTAAAAATCAATTTTAATTTACTAAAAGTATGTTTCAAAGTATACTAAAAAGGTGCCAATTTAGTCCCAACGAGTATTAAAATAGTACATTTAAAAGTATACATCAAGTATACTTGAGAAATATACTTGAAATGTACTCAAGTGTACTTTAAAAAATAAATTTGAAGTATACTTCTTTTTGGTAAGGGTTAGGTCTCTTATGTCCCTAACTATCTATACCTAATCCTAGCGAAGACATTGCTCTCTAGATTTAGTTTCTTTCACAAAATAAAACACGTTCTAAACTTGTCTAGGAAAAGTATAAAACGTCCTTCTGACCTGCCATTCGCGAAGAATGTGAAGACCCTATAGGTTATACCTACCTGATGATAAGCCAGACGGTTTATTGCACAGATTCTTGAATCTCGCGTAATTGTGATCTCGCGAATCCAGCTGCCTCTCAAAGTAAGGACTTTAATTTAATTTAACTTTAATTATTTGAAACAAGGACGTCTTTGTTTCAAACACTCACAGCATTTCCAAAAGCAATTCTAAACTCTACGAAAGTATAATGTAGCATGTTGTGTTTACGAGTAGGAAGACCACAAGCATATAACATTTATTCTGCTAGACTATTCTGTGAGTAGCCTATATGAGGAAAATAACAGAATGAACTATCTTGGCGGTTAGCAGTACAGAAACTTGTATGGCAAACGGGCACACCCTTCAACGTGTAGACTACCAATATCCGCAGCGGTTTTTGACGTAGGCCTACTAATACAGTATTTTGACAAATCGCAAGTTGTAGTGTCTCTGCGTGTTCTGCATCTTACCTGTCTGGAGGAGAAGCTGGCGTGTTGGTGAAGAATACGTGTCAGAGTAAAATATCCAGGAAACTACAGCAGCTTTAAGCGCTATTGATCAGATCAGATCAGATGACACAGACTGTCCCACCCCTTTATGAAAACATTACGAACAAGAGTAGTTTACGGCCCCTGAGTCTAGTCCCTCCCCACCCCTCTCTCTCTCTCTCTCTCTCTCTCTCTCTCTCTCTCCTTCGCAACTGGGTCGAGGAGGGCTGCGGCTTCCTATTGAAAACACTACAATACCCACAATACTGCTCGCGCGTTAGCAGCAACAGCTAGGATGCTGCGATATTCCAGGCAGCCGGAGAATGCTGTGGTTGCAGAGATCTAGTACCGTAGTAGGCTCCGTACCTCATTTTTAATAACCCAGGTGTGGGGCTCTCTACGCCTCCGCCTCGGCAGGTAGGACCGCATATAAAACAAGACCACGATTATTTGTATCGATTTTAGACGCATCTCTGGTCCATCCATACAACTAGCATGCGCCAGTGCGTTTGCTATCCTGACTTCTATCCTAGGCTGTTTTTTTTATTTATTTATTGCAAATTGATCAGTTTGCAGCAAAAAGACGGTGCTTGGTTTTTGTAATATTTAGGTTCGTATGTTTGAGAATGGGACAATATATGTAGGCATCTGACAAGTTGCACCACGGGTACATGGAAGATGTGCTGTTCAGTGGATAACCTTACACGGCATGTTATAGCGCCTGAATAGCTAGCACCGAGCTAGCTTGGTAGTGGTCCGAAGAGATGATGGAGATGGTGTCACCCTCATCGTCTTCATCAACATCATTATTGTCGTCATTATCACCATCGTCATCATCATCATCATCAGCGGCAAACCACCAACAGCTGGATTGATAAAGGAACATTTACCCAGGAGATTAAGGTGGTGGTGAGCGTCTCTTACGTAACGGCGCGTCGTCGACTGACCTGCTATTCTGTCATCACATCACACGGGACATGCAGGATACAACCAAATCATTGCTTTATTTGTTGTTTGAACATCACGTGACAAAGTGACAAAGACTGTCTGTTGCTTGTAAATGTGATGGACTTGCGACGTCGTGTCTATGTTTATTATGCTCCATTCTGACTAGTGCATCGCTCGGATCTGATATTGACACTAGAGCCTCGTCAGTGTAGTTCATTTGAAACAACATCCATTCCTTCTCCTCGTCTGATTCGACGACATGAGGAAGTTCTTCGATTCTCGTCGGGAGCTGGTCAGCTCCGGGCCTGGGTCCGGGTCTGGAGGAGGGGGCGGAGGCGGTGGATCCAGCCACGCTGGGGGCAATTTTATTGGACGAAGTTTTACTGTCGGACGCTACCAAGTCACTGTGGAAGAGATCATTGCTGAAGGTTAGTGGACCACGCGACATCATGTAAACGTGTTTCATACATGCCAAGAAGATGAGTTGAGATATGCATGCCAGTAACCACAGTCTTTCTCAAACGTTGAATCATAGGCCGTAACCATCATTAGCTTCCTAATAGCTAAATTAGAGCTATGGCACTATAATTATATAATATGGTATGGAGTTCAGTTGCTAAATATACAGGTAACACCTATAATTTCAGGCCATTATACATTTCCAGTAATTACTCAGTAATACTATATCTAGGATATGTTATGAAATAGCTAACCATAATGTATTTCGTTACTAGTACTTTTTATAGTAACCTTTAATATACCAGTATTCCAGTAATGGTAGGTAGTGCCAGTATCTTGGTGTAATTTGGTAGTTTAATATAACGTTAACGAGTAATACGATATACAGTGTTGGTAACACTGTATATCATCTATGTAAAGATAAAAGCCTACAACCACATTGCCAAACTTGCCATGGCTCCATGAAAAGCACGTTTTGAGCTCATTGGAGCTCCCCCCCCCCCTCCTCCCAAACACTCCTCCCAAACACAACATTGATCTGCTGATACAGCTGTACAGCATCCAACACCATCTGAGAAGACGTCAAATGTCATGATTAAAAGTAATATTGGTCTATAACCATGATATATAATCCATAATATAACCATATAGCCTTAATTCTAAAAACATTTGTTTAAATCTGAAGAGACTAGAGTCAAGGAATTAATCATTTATTTTTCCATTTGTTTTGCCATTAGGACTCCATATTGATAATACTTTATAAATGCATGTGTAATTAAGGTCAGATGAGTCCTGAATTGAGAGACACAGGCATTAATGGAGAACAGAATCCAGAAGAACAATGATACAGATGGAGATTAATTTGAGATGAGATGAGACAGAGAGAGAGCAGCGAGCAGGTGCTGTTATAGGTTCTGGTACTATTATACAGTAGTACCTGAACCCTAGGGAGGAGATTGGTTCCCAAAGACTCGTTGAGCTGAGCGAGCATGAGAATTTGAACCCTGTACCAAGGATGTAAGCAAGCAGTCTTCCTGTAGCTTCATAACACACAACTCTATCTGCTGGTTGGGACTAGGGACGTGACGATATATGATATTATCATTCATAAAAATACTGACATAATAATCATATCGTGGTGAATGTCCATTATCGGGATAATCATGAATATCCTGACATAAGTATGAATATTTTCACAAGTGACTTGAAAAACAGCTGTCTAGCTCACTTGGACAGTCCAATTGTATCTATTTACTAATGTATTTATTAGCCTGCATTTTTCCAGTCAATCATCATATGGCTGAAGGCTTGGCTTTCCCATTGTATCCACGTAAAAAAGATAATTGGATTTCAAAACAAAAATAATTGCACAAATAAGATTACGTAGATACGTTTGTCATGATTCAATAAAAACATTTAATTTCTTAACAAAATGTAAAACAACTGCTTCCAGTATGTTTTAGTGCCATTTTAAGAGTTTAATGAATAATTACAAAAAATATTGTTTATTGCAATTATTTTGGCATCCCATGCCTAGTTGTAAAGAAGTGAAAAATGCATTAAGAAGACTATAAGTGTCAGAGATGCCAACACATTTCTCTGCTCCTTTGAAAGTTAGAGATATTGGTACAGTTGCTAATATTAGATAGGATCTCTCAATTTACATCACAAGCATTATTTTCAGCATGACACTGTTGTACTGGTTGAATTATTTAGTTAAAGCATCTATTTGTTCCCCTCTTATTATATTCATGAAACAGATGAAGGCAATGTTTACAGGAGAGTGGTTATTGTATCTGAAGGCAACATTTCCAGGAGAGTGGTTGATGTTGCTAAAGGATATATTCCCAAGAGTGTGGTTGATGTATCTGATAAATGAATTGCGACCACTGTTAAGTGGGCACAAGAATTAGTGTGGACAGAAATTTCTGATGGTCCTTGGTGTTTGAATTAAGATGCCATTAGTGCTTATTTTAACATGATGAGAAATGACAACAAACTATTGATTCTGGAATCAAAGGCCTCACTCGTTGTAACCACTTCACATCCTAACACGAGAGAGAAAGCACCTCAAAGACAATTTAGTTTGTATGATTATTGTTTCACAAGTAATCCAATTTTCTCTTTTATTTTTAAAGCTCCAATTGATCAGTTTGGGCCTCCGATTCAATACATGCTAATTTTAACATAATGACAATACAGTAGAACTGATAATGTGGACTACAGGTTCTCCAGGAATGAGAAATATAGACATACAGGTGGGTCTTTAGGTATAGGCATATGTGTTTGCAGTGTCTACCTCAAGATTATTGTCTTACTAAGACTGTATGGAGTGAATATTACTCCAGATGGTTAGCCATAAATGTAGGCCTCCATGTGAACCCTGGGGCAATTGCATGACTTATGCATAACGATATTAAACTACTAGCTAGCCATTTGGGTAAGTACTACTTTGGCACTCTTTGAAATCATGTTTTGACATGCATACATACATACATGCATACATACATATACATTATCCGTTGATATAGGCCTACCTTACCATAGTAATGTGTTGATATAGGTCTACCACAGTAATGTGTTGATATAGGCCTACCATACCACAGTAATGTTGTGTTGATATAGGCCTACCATACCACAGTAATGTGTTGATATAGGCCTACCTTACTACAGTAATGTTGTGTTGATATAGGCCTACCTTACCACAGTAATGTGTTGATATAGGTCTACCACAGTAATGTGTTGATATAGGTCTACCATACCACAGTAATGTGTTGATATAGGCAGTGTTGTAGTACTCGAGACTGGTCTCGAGACCACTTTTTTAAGGTCTCGGACTCGACCGCATTTTTACTCGGTCTTGTCTCGGCCTCGGACCAACAGGTCTCGGGACTTGACTTCGAGACCGGTCAAGACCACAACTGCGGAAATATAACTATTGCCGCAGGTGTATGTCTAATGATAATTCTTGTGATTAGAAGTAAATCCTCCCTTAAATGTCTAATGTTTTACTTTACGTTCTGCCACTGAGCAGGCCGGCTGGCCGTGCAACGCGCTGTCTCTGTGGGTCTACCGTACCACAGTAACGTGTTGATATATGTCTACTTTACTACAGTGTCTTTCTTTCTCCCTGTCTTCACCTGCAGGAGGTTTTGCTGTAGTGTTCCTGGTACGAACCAATCAGGGCGTCCGATGTGCCCTGAAAAGGATGTATGTCAACAATGAACATGACCTGCAGGTTTGCAAGCGAGAGGTCCAGATTATGGTGAGTTGCCCATTTAGAGACAAAATGTAGAGCTGCTAGCTTGATTCATTCATCATTTAGTCAATACCTTTTGTCCAACAATCAATTACAGTGTTGCAATGACTTAACAGTTCATGTACACCAACGCCAACCTCACTCGTGTGGTCTCAAGGACACACACACACACACACACACACACACAACTGTAGCGTGAATTTCACTCTGAGTATTTTGCTTTTTTGTGTGTGTCTTGCAGAAAGACCTTGTTGGTCACAAGAATATTGTTGGTTACCTAGACTCCACCATTACTGCTCTTTCAGGAAGAGATGTCTGGGAGGTTTTCATCCTTATGGACTACTGCAAGGGTGAGTGGTCCCATGAAAACATATTGGCCAATCGGGGGGCATCAAGAGCACTGATGTGGTAAAATACAGCTTTAACTTTAAGTATTGCGTTACAGCTTAAAGTAGGGATTTATTCATGAAGCCAAGACACTACTGTAATTCTGTTCAGAAACATTGCATGGTAAAAACTGACCGAACAACCACCACTGTCTACAATACTACTGCAGTATGAATACTAACGTTTCCATATGTATAAACTGTCCAAACCGAGAGTTTGTAAAATACTTAATAAATGTAGCATTATCAGGTAATTATGCTAGGTATTCCACAGCATGATATCAAATCCCATTGGTAATAAAGTATACTGTCTGTGACTTCCTCATTCTCTCATCTTTCGGTTAACTTTATCACCACTTTATCGTACATAGAATAGCTTTGTGTGGGCCAAGTGGGAAAGCTGCTATCTGAGCACGTCTATTAAGTAAACACGCTAGCTTCCCTAGATGTTGATGTATCGAACATGTAACAAAAGAACCGTTATTTGATGGCTTGACTCTGTGCTTTCATAATAAACTTTACAAGGGCATCTGTTCTGCTTATCAATAGCTACCTGTTAGAATTGAATCAACTGATGACACTAGGTCTTAACACACTATACCAGTGTATCTCAAATGGTAGTACGCATACCCCTAGGGGTGCATGGAGGTACTGCAAGGGGTAGTTGATGGTAAGAATACTAGTAGCCTACTACTACTATTCAATTTAGACTTATAAATAAACAATGAAGACAATGGCATTCTGATCAGTTTCTCTTGAACCCATTAGGTACACATTGTTTCAGAATGTATTTATATTTTCCTGTAACGTTGCCAGTTTGAAACAACTGTTGACATTGGGTACTCTATTCAGATTATCAAGTCCCATGTTTAAGTGTTTTCTCTTATGGGTTTTTAATTAAAAGGTTGTAATCTGGTAAAGGGTGTACACAGGCTTGTAAAATAATGTTATAGGTGGTATAAGATAAAAGCAGAAACTAACTAACAGAAACACAAGCTACATAAACAATAAATGTAATCATACTTGTAGTCACTAACAGTAATACTGCTAACAAAAACACAATACATGTAACTACACTGCTAACAGAAACACAATACATGTAACTATACTGCTAACAGAAAAACAATACCTGTAACTACACTGCTAACAGAAACACAACACATGTAATCTAAAATTAAATGTTCGTATGGCAGGAGCGCCCAGAACAAAGTGCGTAATGGGTCAATGTGTGTCTTTGCATTGTTTTGCTACCAAATTCAGTAAAGGATCATTCGCAATCCAGTTTTGAAGACTAAATACAGGGATGAGAAATAAATATAGCAGCATGTTTAGTTGCCTATAGCCTAATATATTTGATTATACTGTATTATATACCTTATTTACATTATTAGCCTAGAGGTAATGTAATTTCAATTGCAAATTTACGTTCATGATACAATAGCATATGTCCTTCCTTCCTAAACCTATCTTTATATAAGCAGGAAGTTACGCTGTAGGTAATACATTTTATATAACACTCAGAAAACAAGTGCAGGCGCAGATGGTGGCTCTGTTAATGTGACTCTGGAGTAGGTTTTGGCATGGATCTTTTGTTTATTTCATATATTTATCTAGTTAAACATTTCTGGCTGTGCACGATTAAAGGCCCTATGCTTTTCGCTTTGTTGCATGTAAAAGGCCTCGAATAAGCATCATTAGGCCTAATGGCATCAAAATCTCACTCCAGCCAGGTATCCAAAGTTGGCATCCCTGACTATACATGTAACCATACTGCTAACAGAAACACTACTATACATGTAACCATTCTGCTAACAGAAACACTACTATACATGTAACCATTCTGCTAACAGAAACACTACTATACATGTAACCATTCTGCTAACAGAAACACTATACATGTAACCATACTGCTAACAGAACCATCCTGCCTGTTCCTTTTGTGGTTCCAGGGGGCCAGGTGGTCAACCTGATGAACCAAAGACTGCAGACAGGGTTTACTGAGGCTGAGGTCCTGCAGATCTTCTGTGACACGTGCGATGCTGTCGCTCGTCTGCACCAGCGTAAAGTCCCCATCGTCCACAGGGACCTCAAGGTAGTCTACATTAGAGGTCTTGAAGTATTTTTCACCCGACCCGATTTGCATAAATGAAAACCCCAACACCATTCTTTTTTAACATTTTGTAATATCTTCTTAATAAATATTTAGGCTACATATAATAATTAAAACAATATATCTATTAATTAATGAATTGGTCCAGTTGGTAAATCGCATGTGAACCATAGCAATCATAGCAATTATATTAGACCTGACCCAGATCCAAATCAAAAATTTAGGGACCTATTTTAACGAATCTTAAGTGCACTGTCTAAAGCGCAAGGCACAAATTGGATTTAGGACGTGTCCAAATCCACGTTTGGCTATTTTAACAGCAGATAAACGGTGAGTGCGCCGGGTGCATGGTTCAGAAGGGTTGGACTTACTCTCTTCATTATTCATGGGTGTGTTTTGAGCGGAACATGCGATAAACCAATCAGAGTGTCATCTCCTATTCCCTTTAAAAGTCCAGGCGCGCTTGCATCAAAAGGCGGACTGATGTTATTCTGCCGGGTTTGTGAAAGCGCTGGAGCAGACCATCTAGACAATAGCAAGATTCTTAAAATATGTTTATGTAGGTTACACACTAATACTATTTCACATTGTACTCTATTAAGTCTTAATACGTTGCAAATTTGTGCACTCCTGCCTGCATGTCCCTGTATGTATGTGTAACAAGCTGTATGGACACATTGTCTACCTGCCAGCGGCGATATTATATTTATAGTACTTGACTTTAGTTGACTTTAGACCAGGTTTTTGCTAGTCAATCGCCCAATCACTTTCCGCTGCCTCAAGATAGCAATGCGCTAGACCACACCTCATGTTTAGACCAACACACCCACGGATGCTCAAATGGGCGCCAGTGCATTTGCTATTTAGACAACGTGGGCGCTGGATAGGAAAATTACACTTGCATTCCCACTTTGCGCCACATTGCGCCGGGTGTAAGATAGGGTCCTCAAAGTTGGACCTGACTAGGGATGTGCATTTTGATAATTTTGACTGCTCAAGTATGCAAAAGAGAAAACGAGGGAGTACTCGAGTACTTGTATTCTTGGCCCAGGGGAAATGAATGTACCAGGCGATGTCGATTTCTTATTTGAATTAATGTATTTCATTAAAAAAAAATACTCGCATGTATACTATCACTGGGTCATGACATCCACAAAGCATCTAAAAAAATACTAGATTACAGTGCAGTATAGTTCTATAAATATGCCGTTGTGTTCTAAATTGTTCCAAATTGTTCCAAGCGTGAACATAACAGCAGCCGGGGAAGCAATACGGAAGCAAAATGCGTATTAAATATATTATAATATAATATAGTTACCAATGTGTGGGACAAAGCTTCTGAAGGAGCACCCTGTGGCATTGAATGAATCTCTTGATTATCGCTAATTTAGTTGTTTGATTAATCGGAAAAAGAATCGTTAGATTAATCGGCAAAAAAATAATTATTTGGTATAGCACTAGAAAACAGTAAAGCAAACAGGGTTTCCAGACTAGAATATCAGCAAACAAAATAATGTACAGTAGCTGAGAGCAATAGTCGGGCTATCGGCACCGGCCCAGGAGTTCACAACGTGTGCGTCCCCAGCATGACCTGTCCCACGTGTGTTGGTGCAGGTGGAGAACATCCTCCTACATGACAAGGGCCACTACGTGCTGTGTGACTTCGGCAGCGCCACCGACCGGTTCCAGAGCCCGCAGGGCGAAGGGGTGGCCACCGTCGACGAGGAGATCAAGAAGTTTGTGTGCTCGTTTATTTATTTATTTTTTTCCCACGCTCGTTCATTTTCCCGCTGTCGCAACAATGTTTTTTTTACAGTGCGTGTGTGTTACTAATAGGGATGGCAAGATCCAGTTTTTTCAGTCCCGATACCGATACAGATACCGGCACTTTGGGTATCGGCCGATACCAAGTACCGATCCGATACCAGTGTTAAATTAAGTTTTAAGTTAAGTTGCTAAGTAAATGACTGCCAAGCTCTATTTTAGGACTTGGATGCATTATAGAAACCTGCTGCTGATAGTGTGGCCTGGGTAGGTTAGACATGGCTGATGCTTGACAGTAGACCTACGTGTGTAAATTACTTTAATTGGATTAGCCCCATGGATCGGTTACAACTGTCCAATTGTTACCGATTCCGATCCAGCTATTTAAGTCAGTATCGGACCGATTTCCGATATCAGTATAGTATCGATGCCATCCCTAGTTACTAACCCAGTGTTGAAGGCACGCCCTGCGATTTTGCTCACAGTGGAACACACGGTTGTATGGGGGGAGGGGTAGAGTACAGCGCGAAGAGGAATTACGAGGAGTGCCTGTCACTCAATTGCTGGGGAGGGGCCGGTGCTTTCCGAGTTTCAAACGGTAACATTGTTCTTGTAACGCTGGTCGTGACCACAAGGTGAACACGGCCGACTCTAGGAGCGTCTCTTTGTAGCTTGTTTCTCTCACTGCCTCTAGTATCACAGAATGTGTCTCACTCTTTCCCAGGTACACCACTCTGTCATATCGAGCCCCCGAAATGGTGAACCTCTACAGCAACAAGATCATCACAACTAAAGCCGACGTCTGGGTCAGTGACTTTCCTGCTGCATTAGAAAATAGTTGCCATTCAAGGTATAATTAGTTTCACTGAGCGAGGGATCTGATTCACACCATAACACGAACTCCAGTCAGTCAGCCACCTGTCACCCCAAAATACCTGTTAGGTTCACCCTCCAGTCAGTGTCATGTGACCAGTGACACTGGCTCCAATCTGGAGCTGGTCCCCGGGCGCTGCACAGCGGCTGCCCACTGCTCCCTTGAGGGATGGGCTAAATGCAGAGGATGAATTTTGCAATGTGTATGTGACAATAAAAGCACCTTTACCTTCACCTTTACCGAGAATATGTCCTGTGTGTGTGTGTAACTGATTTATCGTCCATATTTGACCTATAGGACACAGTGACAAACACGTAGTATATTTTTAGCCTGAGACATCTTGATTTTGCACATTCCCTGATGTATTCGGCTCTGCACATCAGTTTGGAAACTCTACATTCAAAGTTGTCTGTCACAGAGGCGGTGCCAGTTTCTGTCAATCAAATCATTATCAAATGTTAAGATCACCTTAATTTTACCGGATCAACAGGAAGTTAGATTTTTAAACACAGACGCTTGCAGACCATTGTGACCACCTGCAGCCGATCAGAAATGATTGGCTGATGGTTTTCGAGTGTACCCAGGTCACAAAATATTTTAAAGGTGTAGAGCGAGGGCCTGCAAAATCATTATGTTTCACCAGGCTATCAAAGTCGAAATAGTTTTAATAAAATCAGTGCATCACCTTTTATTTATGTTTTTATTTGTTATTTGATAGTATATAAAAAATACAAATACAAGATATGCATTTAAAACTCTGACGGCCCGCCCATGGGCTGTTCACCATGTTGGTTGGAGAAGTTGTGTTGTTAACTTAAAAGTTGTTCTTCATGCTATATACCGTTAGAAAGCTATAAATCTTACAATTTGATTGATATAAAAGAATTCAAGACATGATCGTAACATCAGGTACACTCAACGGATATGTCAGACCACCACCTGCAATAATTGCAGGAATTTTAAAGGGTTTAACTACAAAATACAAAAAAAAATCCCCAAAGCTAAAAGAGGTCAAGCACCTAAACTTGTTATTTTTTCCTTTCTTCCCTTGTGTACGTCTGCGTGTGTGTGTGTGTGTGTGTGTGTGCGCGTGGCTGCCTCAGGCCCTGGGCTGCCTGCTCTACAAGGTGTGCTTCTTCACGCTGCCCTTCGGAGAGAGCCAGGTGGCCATCTGTGATGGCAGCTTCACCATCCCCGACAATTCCCGCTACTCCTACGACCTGCACTGCCTCATCCGTCAGTCTCTGTCTAGCGGGGGTCCCTGAAAAGTGGGCGGGAAAAGTGTGTGTGTGTGGGGGGGGGGTGATTTATTTATTTAATTTCTAGATAATCTTTAGATAATCTTACATTTTTCTACTAAATGGATATTTATGGGTGCGTTTTGCTAACTGCTGCACACACCACACCGCATATTACATAATACGTTGTGTGACATCGTACGGCACACTGCAAAAGAGATGCGAGAACATATCGTCAGAACCAAAGAAGAAGAATAACGTGGGAGCTGTTCGTGGTTATGTTCATGGCTAAATGTTCTAAGCTAGCGACCACTGCTTTCCGGGGATGGGTATAGGGTCCAGTAGTTTGTTCTGTGCACGCACGCACACACGCACACACACACACACACTCCTCTCCAGCCTTCTGTGTTTCTCTGCTTGGGTTTGATGTGGTTTCCCTTCTTCCTTTCTGTCTGCCTTGGGCGTCCGGGGGTCTCACTGCCTTCTCTGTGCGACGGCGACATGTCAGGCTACATGCTGGAGCCCGACCCAGACAAACGGCCCGACATCTACCAGGTGTCCCACTTTGCTTTTAAGCTAGCTCAGCGGACTTGCCCCATCCTGAATGTGAAGGTCAGTCTCCCCATATTTGACATCTGCCCGCCCGCCCGCCCGCTGGTCTGTGTGTGTGTGTGCGTGGTATGGTCTCTCAGGTCGGGTTGTCAGGTCTTTTGTCTCTGAGCCACCTAACACAGAGACTGTAGGGACAAAGCTACGCCGCCGGCCCCCCCCTTCCCCAATCTTCCATTTGTAGCTGTGTGGGCACGTTCATGTGATTGACAGGCAAGACAAACGATTACTGACCATTCAGGGCTTTTCTCTGATTGGTCGGAATTTCTTTGGCGTGGGGAAAATCTGAAAGGACTTATATAGTATAGAGGCAGGGGCTATGATCCAGAGCAGATCCAATGATCACTGAAACTGTCGCTTTAAAATCCTACCTACAGTTTTTCTTTAAGTGGTGTGTGTGTATTTATTTGTAGACCACCAGGGGGCAGAGTATAGTGAAGACAGGTCCCCATACACCCTGCATGGGCATGCTCGTGTTTGTTCCTAACTTCTTGCTTGTGTGTCTCGGATTTACATCCACATTCACGTTCAAAATGGTGGCACAACTTGGAAAAAGTATCTCCTCTAAAATTTGGCTGTTTGGAGAAAAAGCACACATTCTGCTCCAATTCCTTTATGCATGTATAGTCTACATATATTATATTAAACGCGACACTACTTTAAACTCCTTCGTTTATCAGTTCAGCTGCCTTGGACTGTGATGTAGACATTGTGTTGTGGTGTAAATGTATGTCAAATGTACATAGACAATAAATGACGAGCTATTGACACATACACGCAAGTCCGTTTTGGCAGATCCAGTCTGGACAGTTTATTCACAGTGCAATTCTATGTAAGTGTAATGAGAGCATAAATATGGTGGCTCCAGTGGAGTCTGAAGGGTGTGACATGTAAACTCTCGTCCTGCTTTTGAAGGAAATTAAAGTATTAATTATAAATATGAATTACTCACACCTACAGTCTCAGTCTGGAGTCCCGTGAACACTGTCTCCCTCCGTACACATCACTACAGAGAGCCTCTGGCTGCGAGATGCTACTGCACTCTCACACTGTAATGTGTTAGAAAGCTGCATTTAAAATGAGTACTATATTTGGTTCTCCTATGCAGTGTTGTCCTATGCAGCTGTAAAGCCTCTGATCTACTGCATTTCTCCTGTAGCCGAGGCAGAAATGGGACTGTTCGTTTTCCTTCTTTTGCATTCTTCAGAGCTCTCAGATTCCTACTAAACTTCCTGAGCCAATCAAAGCCAGCGAGGCCGCTGCAGCTAAGAAGAGCCAGGCAAAGCCCAGGTTAGTGACTGCTTGCTACACTGTAATAATGCTGCTGGTGACTCTTTCTCTCTCTCTCTCTCTCTAAATATATATATACTTTTTCTATTTATATATCCTATTTATATATATACTCAATGCTTGAATAAATAGTAAAAATCTTCAGTCTCAAAATGTATTTTGCATCTGTATATATTATTATTATTATTATTATTATTATTTGTCACGTGTGAGCCTTGCCAACCAGTGTGAACCCCCCACCCCCACACACCTTCCCAGGCTGACTGACCCGGTACCCACCACGGAGACCTCCATCACGCCCCGCCAGAGGCCCAAGGCCGCCCACGCCCAGCCAGCCGCCGGCATCCTGCCCATCCAGCCCGCAGCGCTCACACCTCGCAGGCGGGTCAACCTGTCCGGAGGAGCGGCCCTGGGTGGGTAGCCCTTCCACTCCCTTCCACTTCCTGTCCACTACATGTCCACTCCCTACCACTTCCTGTCCAGTCTCTTCCACTTCCTGTCCACTTCCTGCTCACTTCCTCTAGTGCTGCTGCTCCGAGGTGTGTTCAAGTGGGCAAATGACAACGAACGTTCACAGGAAATTGTTTAAACATTTTATTTACCTTTTTTGTTTTAATATGACTAGTGTATTGTGAACTGTCTAAGCACGCCACCATCGATCGAATGAGCAAGTGCTGTTCTCTTTGCTTCCTGTAGGGGTCAGTCTGGACTTCTCTCAGCCGGCTGCAGCTCTCCAGTCACAGAAGGCCCAGAATTCGGCTCAGCCCCAGGTCGCAGTCGGCCAATCGCAAGGCAGCTCCGTTCAGGCTGTGGCTCAGCAGGGCCAGGTACGTCCTGTTCCAGGGGTAAAGGAATGGGCTGGGACAATAGAGGACATTATCGTTTATCGGGATACAAATACGATAATTGTATCGTGGTCAATCTCCATAGTCAGTATGCATATTTAAATATAATAACATGTATATAAGTGAAAATACTAGTTTAGCAATTGTATTGATTTGCTAATGTAGTTACTAGCCTGCATCTTTCCAGGCAGTCGCCACCATGGCTGAAGGCTCGGCTTGCCCATAGTGTCCCCCACATAAAAAAGATTAATCGGATTTTTTGAAGTATTGGTTGAGTAATCGTGACATTACTTTTGTTCAATGCCTACATGTGTACAGTACACTGTATGTGTGTGTGATTGTGCCTGAAATGCTGCATCTGTACTGTGTTGTAGCGGGCAGAGCTATGCTGGAAACGTTATGCCATACCTGAGTCGGAGAGGTGTCAATCATGCTGGTTCTGTAGTCAGAAAAATCAGCAGAAATAGCTCTTTCTAATACTTTAATAATAGTTTTCTCTCAAATTCTGTTGATGTTTAATAATACACTATAATACACTGCTATTTAAAGCTTCAGTTCAAAGTTATAGTCTTTTGAAACATCTCAGACTGCATGTGAAGTGTTCACCGGTTTCCATGAAGTCGTGGAAATAAATGTAAGTGTAACTCTGAGTCTGACTCCACCCACTACAACTTTGATATATGCATCAAGGAGCTGAGTGAGGTGAGGGGTTGAGAGGGGGACCCCCATTAACATGTACATTAACATTTGAATTTGATGACATATGAGCCCACTGAATGTACCATTGAAAACACCCAGGTGCTGGGGTGATTTTTATGTGATGTTTTCAGCAAATAAAATGCAGATTTTTATAAAATTAAAATAAATAAATAAAAACATTGATGTGTCTCATCACAGATCAATCCTGTTAACTTTGTTTACAGCTCAAAAAAGTCATTTTAGGGTGCAGTTACACTTTAAGAGATCACTGCAAATGTTTTTTTTTATTAAAAAGTATAAATATACTGTAAATAATTTAAACACATACAGTATATTAAATGTACGTCAAACTGTGTTACAGCAGGCGCAGCCGATGGCGGTCCCAGCTGCAGTAGCAGTGGGCGGAGCCTCTGCGTCTAAACCTGCCAGCTCACCACAGGCCCTGTCCAGCCCCGCCCCGCCCCAGAGGCCCGCCCGTCGCAAGCAGGCCACCGGCCAAACCGCCGCTCGGTCGTCACCCACAAAGATGGCCGCCGCCCAGCCGGTGGCCCAGCCGGTAATCCAGCCAGTGGTCCAGCCAATGCTCCAGCCGGTAATCCAACCAGTGGTCCAGCCAATGCTCCAGCCTGTGGTCCAGCCTGTGGTCCAGCCGGAGGTCCAGCCGATGCTCCAGCCTGTGGTCCAGCCGGAGGTGCAGACGGTGGTCCAGCCGGAGCTCCAGCCGATGCTCCAGCCTGTGGTCCAGCCGGTGGTCCAGCCGGAGGTCCAGCCGATGCTCCAGCTGGTGGTCCAGCCTGTGGTCCAGCCGATGCTCCAGCCGGTGGTCCAGCCTGTGGTCCAGCCGGAGGTCCAGCCAATGCTTCAGCCGGTGGTCCAGCCTGTGGTCCAGCCGATGCTCCAGCCAGTGGCCCAGCCCTCCGTTGGCCCCGAGGCGTCCCAGAGTGCAGCTATGGTGGAAACAAAGACGGTAATGAATTACAGATGTTGACCCCATCAGGGCTTAATGGCTGTCTGTCTCTCTCTCTCTGTCTCTCAGATTTGACTAATGTTGCAGAGGGTTTTATCCAACACTGCATGTTTTTATTATATGTTCTACTTTGTAAAGCGTCTTTGGGTCATTGAAAAACGCTATATGAATACTTTGCATCACCATCATCATCATTGTCAGTTAGCGGTATGGCAGGTGTGCTGACTGCATCTCCTGTGTGGCTGGGATGTGTCACCAGAGCCAGACTCCACTAGAGTCTCCCGAGCCCGCTGATGTAGCACCTACAAGACCCGCTGCAGCTGAAGCACCGCAGGCCGCTGGTCCTGACCTTCTCCTCAACGACTCATCTCCAGAGCTCCAGGAAGATGATGTATACTCTCCCACCAACCAGTAGGTCATACGGCAACCAGTAGTTTATATGGCAACCAGTAGGTCATACACCAACCAGTAGGTCATACGGCAACCAGTAAATCATACACCAACCAGTAGTAGGTCATACACCAACCAGTAGTTTATATGGACACCAGTAGGTCATACACCAACCAGTAGGTCATACGGCAACCAGTAAATCATACACCAACCAGTAGGTCATACACCAACCAGTAGGTCATATGGCAACCAGTAAATCATACACCAACCAGTAGTTTATATGGACACCAGTAGTTTATATGGCAACCAGTAGGTCATATGGCAACCAGTAGGTCATACACCAACCAGTCGGTCATACATCTACCAGTACATACAGCTATACAGCAACCAGTGGGCTATAAAGAGACCAGTAGTATTTCAAAGAAACAAATAGGCTGTAATCTACTGGTTTCTTTATAGAGAGACCAGTAGACTATAAAGAGACCAGTAGCCCTGCATGTTTTAGACGTCTCCCTGCTCCAACACACCTGATATTAAAACATGCAGGGCTGCGGCTCTCCAGGACCAGGGTTCCCTACCCCTGGTCTAGAGAGACCAGTAGGGTGTATCGAGACCAGTAGACTATAAAGAGACCAGTAGGGTCTAGAGAGACCAGTAGGATGTAGAGAGACCACCACACACCTACACTGCATGAGGCTTGGTCTCCCTGACGACGTCAGCAAGTCATGTGACCCGGTGTCCCCCCCCCGCCCCTCCACCCCAGGCCCCGGCAGCACGACAGCCCCCCCGAGGGCCTGCTGTGTGAGCTGAGCCAAGATGGCGGCACCCCAACCCAGCCCGCATGGAACCCCTTTGATGACAACACCTTCTCTAACCTCAGCGCCGATGAGCTCGTTAAAAGTGACAGCAAGCCTAATGGTGTGTGTGTGTGTGTGTGTGTGTGCGTGTGTGTGTGTGTGTGTGTGTGTGTGTTTCCTTGCATCCTAACGTCATTTTTGTCTAAAAATACCTTTTAACACTTGATCGGCTGCTTTCCCTCTAAGACAGCCTCGTCAGGAACCCGACAGAAATGTGACATTTTTTTATTTTTTATTATATAAATGTGGTTTGTACTGTATGGTTAAATCAAAAGCAGAGAGGTTGTGAATCCTGATTAGTTTGATTAGCTACTGGTAGCTGTTCAGCACCCACAACTAAGTATCTGCTTTCATTGGGTAATGAGTCTTCTGCGAGCAAAGCTAGTGGCAACATCAATGTTTTCCCGCTTTCAAGGGCTGCCCACTCCGCACGCAGAGTCAACAGATTGCCTTGCGTGTTTCATGTGCAGAGAGAGACTGACTGAGCCGCTACTTTAAAAAAATAGCTAATAAAATAAAATGGTACATTTAGCCGACTAGTATATATGGTGTCGACTAGCGATGGTAACAGCGTTCAACCGACACAAATCGCACACATCTCTCTAGTCTCTGCTATTGTTTTCTGTAACAAGACACACACTTGGATTTGTTTACCTGTTGTCCTCTATCTCCATCAGACATAGCAGAAACAAAAGAAACGCCTGTGGAGGAATTGATCCCAGGCTTGATGGCCTCTTCTCCAGAAAGTCCCCCTGAGCAAACTGGTAACAAATACACACACAACTAATTAACCATTGTATTTTCTCTTAAATTCATGTTTTTTTTGGTTGAGTGGTATAATTTCCTAATGTTAAAACATCTTGAGAGGAGAGGAGAACGTCTTATTGGCTGTTTATTATGGGGTCTGCACTCAAATCATCTGCCAAGCATAGGGTTGGACAAAATTGCAGTAAAGACCCTAATGTCCAATAAACGCTGAGATGTTTTCCTATGGGAGAGACTCTCATAGACCGCCCTGGAAGCTCAGCGTCCAGGCGGGACTCAAAATGACAGGTTGAATTAATAGTGTTCGAGAAGGGAAATAGTGCAGCTGCTGTACACTTCAGCTGTCTGGGCGCTGCCTACATAAGCCTCCGCAGCAACATTCCATTGGTGACACGCCTACCGGAGAGACCGGAAGTGTTCCATGTTGGCTTCCATTGAAATGTATTCCAAAGCACCATCTTTGTTAAAATTCCAGTATCTTTGATATAGACGCAAATGTTCCTGAACTTGAATTTTGACCTTTAGTTGAACAGTCGTCAGAGCTTCTGGATCTGCAGTCAGAGCCCTTACTGTTGGCAGTTCCTGGATCCCTACTTGGACTCGACCTCTCCCACACACCAGGTACAATAAAGATTGTGTTGTCCTGTGCACTTTTATATTTGAGTGTTTTAAAAGTGTTTCTCTATTAAATGTTATTGCCACTAATTATTGTGATTTCCACTGTTCTTGATCTAATGTGGCTGGCCAATAGAAAAGCTGATAGAAGGACTGAAGTCTCCGGACGTTTCCTCTCTCATGCTGCCAGACCTGCTGTCATTGGCCGATCCGTTCGGTGGCTCTGTGGAGGAGTCTGCCAAAGGTTTGTGCATCTGTGTCTGATCAGCATAACTCCGAAGCTTAGTTGAACATTTAGCCTGTTCGTTAAATGCTGATACAGTTGGTTACATTTTCTTTCAATGTGAGAAAATCATACCCCAAAATCGTTGTTAAAAAGGTAACAAGCTGTTGTTTCGTATTTCATATTTAGGCTATAAAATAATTTGTATCCATGCAAGTGTATAAACTTTATTAAATGTTAATGAATCAATTACATTTTATAACACTACTTTTCAAGTAGTGTTATAAAAAAAACGTTGATGTTGTTGTTGTTGCTGTTAAAAATATAGCCAGCCATTCATTGCAAGCTAATTGTAAGCTAATACACTTTTTATTTTTTTCAAATTTAACAAATATCTCCTCGCGTTTCGCTAGCATTCCATTCTCTGTGCGTGTTTATAAAAAGAAGTCCGGTGCTTCCCTCTGAGAGTGGACCCTCTGAGGGAGTTTGTTTTGATTTGAGCTCGAACTTATCTAACGTTCTTGAGAGTCACTAAGCCTGCCTTTAAGCTATCGAGGCGTTTGCCTGCCAACTCTCTAAAATGATGAGTGTCCCGTGTGTGTGTGTGCTTCCCATCTTGTCCTCAACGCTCCCAGAGCCTCTGTCAGCAGACGACTGTCTTCTGGACTCGCTACTCGCCGGCCCACCGCCCGCTATGGGGAACAGCGCCCCCTCCTGTCTGTCTTCTACAGCAAACGCTGCTGCCTGCGCTTTCGATGAACTGAGCCTGTTTGCTGGAGACTCCATGCAGCCCATATCAGGTAGGTGGTGGTGAGACTAGTTGGGCCAAGGCACTGGTTCAATTAACCTACCCAAAGTTTGCTAGGACCAGATATCTGGTTATATACTTGCTGTTTTATACTTGTTGTTGTCTACGCGTACAAGTAGACAAGCAACTGTATCGCGAAAGGAATTGTTCCCATACTTGCCTGCGTACCTTGCGTGTGCTTGGAGGATTTAAAATATATCCAGTAGGGGGCAGATCTGGGCCGAATCATCCCTGGCTGAAAACCTTCGAATTTCTACAACAATAACCAACATGTCAAAATGTTGAGCGGCATGGAGACATCATATAGGTAATTAAAAACTAGCTCTACGAACTTCTTTTTGAAACTTTCCACCATTGTTGTTCTTTGTTCAGAAACTGCTATTGATACTGCCCCAACGTTCATGTGCTGTATTGCATCATGCGTACGCGTAGCGTTCATTTCTGATGATGCGCACAAACAAAGTTCCGAAGGAACGCAGGACACGCACACCATACGCGTGGTAGCCATCTTGCATACGCGTAATTAAAAGCAAGTAGAGCTGTCTGGGCGCTGCCTACATCAGTCTTCACAGCAAAATGCCCTTGGTGACACGCCTACTTATATCGGGTACCCACTACACTGCACAATTCTGTGCCCGAAGTCCCATTCAGATGCCGGTCAGCAAAGGTCTGATTTGTTGATGGCTCTACTGATCGATTATCCTGTGGGCATGTTAAGAGCCTCACAGGCTCCAAATCCCAAAGCATTGCCCTCCACACACATAATGATCAAAACAGTGTGTGTGGTCTCTCACGTTTTGTAAACTGGTGGGATCGTGGGATGTGTGCCGGAATACAAAAGCTTTACATGTGTGCTTCCATTTAATAAGCATGACAGTGCTCCGTCATTATTAAAATGTCCTTGACTATGGTCATACTCCTCCTGCTCCTCCTCCTCAGATTCCTCTCTCCTGATGTCAGACTTTGAGAGTCTGCAGTGCACCGCCGAGGCCAGCATGGAGGATGAGTTTGACCCCATCCCCGTCGCAGGCCGCAAGAACTCTGCTTCCCAAGGTGAGAGTCCCCCTAGAGGCACTTGGAGGTACTGCAGGCCAGAAGACGGCATCATATTAGTTTGTATATTTCATGCGAATATGTGATAAATGTTAAACTGATAAACTATTATGTTTTTCTATTTAAAAAGGCATTAACATGTTTAGATTAGCTCCTGACCAAATGTCCCCCTCTCCATTTAATCCTTCAGTGTTGAACAGGCCTTTAACATTTAAAGGTATAGTAAGCGATTAGAAGCTCAATATCTCCTCGTGGTCTACTATTTTACCGTTCTCCGTGCGCGCTGAGACGATAATCCGGTACCACACAGTTTAGGCTCCATAAATGGGAACACAAACAAAAGTGGTGCAGACCGCACCACACAGCAACACTATCCTAACCGTGCCATTGCATTACAAATTGGGGAAGTTGGGGGCATAGCTTCTGAGGGACCCCTCCTTCTCATTGGAGGGAAAGGTGTTTTTGATTTGAACAAGCGTTTTCTAGAATTATTTTAATAATCCCTTATACTATAAATCATTTCAATTATCATTTTTGTTTTGAAAGGATATATAATATATTTTTTGTATTTGGCTATATCGTTAATACAATTATTATAGGCTGTATATTAGATGTTGGACTCTTAGTTGTAAGGTCATGGGTTCGAGCCGAAGTGTGGGTCTGTCTGTAAGCATCCTTCAGCAGGATTCCTGATACCTACCTGCTCTTTGTAACAATGTAATTATAATGATAGTATGGTCACTTTGGATAAAATTACCTATTAGTAATTATATATGTTAGTGCTGGGACGATTAGTCGGCGTAACCGACGTCACCAGTTACGTAAATAATTTGCTAAATGTACCGTCGACTCGGAAAAATATACCTATAACTATGCTCCGATCTGAAAAAATAGTGCCGTCAAT